>JAQFYB010001861.1:0-28765 GCA_034694085.1 Pogonognathellus longicornis
GGAGGAGTCTTGACTCCTCCCTCAACTACGTAATCGCTACCGGCGGTAGTGCGGTAGCGAGTTTTCGAGATCCCTGACTACTACTGGGTCAATTGTTATTGGAACATGAGCACGATGATGGATTCATTTAGGATAGGTCGTAAATGATGGGACATTAGAATTCCTGCTGTATTTGTGTATTATAGACATAACGGAGTGGTGTTTTTGGTTGGGACTTGGGAACTAACTAAGGATGATTGGGCAATTTATGTAATCAGTTTAATTGAATGCTGGTGGAAATAGTCGGGAGAAGTATCTTTGAATTCCTGTTATGACATTGGAGACAGAGTCTCTGGGTTGTGGGTTGAATGGATAGAGCACCTCGGAAGTGGTCACTTAGGCACGTGCATGTCCAAAGAGTAGAGACCTCGTCCAATAAATCAAATGCACATAACATAAGTATTGCAACGAAGCGAATCGAGAAGAGTGCTACAGAAGAACTCTGCTTAGTCACTCACGAACGACTATGTCTATGGCATACCAGTATGTATAAGTAGTCGAGCACATTAAAGTATTGAAAGGACTCGGTGAAATTTGTCGTAGATTTATTCGTACAGCCCACTTATAATAGTCGAAGGATGTAGAAGACTAGTTTGAAAAGTTGGATGTTTTGCTTGTGTCTAAGTAAGAACTGTGCCTACAACAGATACTTGGACTACTCTACTGTATTAGCATACTAGCAAGCAGATGGTTATTGTGCTAGTTTGTAGGAGTACTACTAACTAATAGCATAGGACGCAAAGTCTGGGAATGAATTCTGGCTCACACACACAGCACAGACCCAGTGAACACAGAACATGGATGAGTATCATTAGAGATAAGCAGATGCATCCCTATTCTCCTTACTTAATTTAATGCGCAAGGGAAAGGACATGGATAGATGGATATAAATATTAACTTCTTCTTGTCTGTGTAGGAAATGAAGAGAAGGGAAACTGGGAAGTACAGGAACGGAGTATCTGTAGCTGTGTACTACAGTAGTCTCCCATGTTTTATCATACTACATACAAATACAACTATTCCACTCACTCACAACAGCACAGGGTATAGGAATTTTCTCTTTTCGAAGGCAAGTCAACAATGAATAAGAAATAGGAGGTTCGGAGCAATATTATAGAGAATCCGGTATGTTCTCAATATATTTATGAGAGTAGGAAATAATGCATGCTACAAAAGTAGAGTCAGTCGAGTGGAAAGTACAGCCGCCTGTACATGCATTCAATGTATCCTTCCTTACTTTTCCCTTGCTTTGCCTTACCTATTGCCTAGAATTTAGATATCCACCAGAAACTGGTATTGTAGTATTGTGCCATTACAACAACTACTCTGAACACGACTGTACAGACATTCTAGCAACACTAGCACCTCGGATACACTCCGTAAAGAAAATAAAGTTGAGTCTGTTTTGTTCTGTAGTGAAGACGAAGAAGAAGAAGAAGACGAAGAAGAGGACTGAAAACAGTCAGACAAGGAAAAAGAGCCAGAAAGAGAGAGAAAGAAGGAAAGAGTGTGCCTCTGGCAGCCAACACTTTCTGCCGTGCTCTATATTATAACTTAGATGATGCGTGGATTGGATAAACTACTTCATAGCCCCCTTCGCTTCCATCACTATTGTTCTCAACTTATGTACAGAGTCTTCCTGTCGAGAAAAAGTTCTTCTTGCACTGTACAGCAATTCGAAACTTGAGCGAATTGCGAATTCTTTTGCTAGTGAAACTATTAGGGACACACGAAGGTTGCAGTCGTTAAAGAATATTCTTGCTTCACTTGACTATGACTAAAGCAATCCATGGATGTTAAAAGACAACGAGGAAAAAGGAAAGGTATTATATTCTAGTATGACTACTAGTGGCAGAATATATTTTAGACTTGCATTATGTAGTAGTCTAGTGTGATACAAAATGCTTTTCCTGGGCTACTGCAGATACTACAAGTATACACAAGTAGTACTTATCCTTCCTTCCATATTACTTAGTAAGTACCTACTTATAAATATATGTTTATAGTAATGTAGGAAGGAATAGTGGTGAGGGTGATGGTGGTAGCATTAGCCATGTGGTGTGTGGTGGGCTGTGAGCAATAATACACATACCTATCAGATAATTCTACTTATACTTGTAAGAATACGAAAGTAGTAGTACTAGTACCTTGCAGATGAATTGTACCTCTTCTTATTCAACTTCTACATAGTAGGTATGTATGTGTATCTATGAATTTCCTCTTTATAAGTGCCATAGCAAATACCATGCATTATTACTATGGAATATGGAATCCGACAAGGAAGTATGTATGTATATAAATGTATGTATGAACGGTGTGTCTGTACAATACATAGTGCTAGTAGTATGGTATTATGGTATTGGTATTTTAGTATGTGACTTTGTCGGAGGAATGTCTGTGTAACGGCAGAATAGAATTTCTCTCTGTCTCAGGGAGAGATAATAAAAAGTATTCGAAGATAGGAGTACAGATAGTGTAGGGATATTTGTTATCCTGTCGACTGTCTGTCTTTGATATCAAAGTTGGTCTGAGAAGATAAGTAAAAGTGCTAGTAGACAGATAGTAGATGAAGAAATGGTTGCAGGCATTGTTTCTAAGTCTAAAGAGTTTTCTCTCTGAAGTATAAGCTACTGGAGGTGGAGGAGGAGGAGGATGAGAGGTATAATTTCCAAAGAAAAACCGCCGTGCCCTTTTATCAATTGAAGACGAAAAGGGAGTTATGTCACGTCAGTTAAGTCTCTATGCAATTAGCATTTACGTTCATGCGCCACATTGACTGTTTTAGTGTCTTTGTGGGAATATTTTAACCTTTAATTTCCAAGTATGTATAGTAGGATAAATACGAAAGCGGAGCTAATATTAAAACAGATTCATTTCAAGGCTCGCAAAACTCGTCTAGCTGTGTGTGTGTGCATGTCGCTTTTTGACAGGCAAATCATAATGCGACGCATTCCAAGAAAATGTCATGAAGTAGGAATGAGAGTTACTCAAATTTGTTTTCATTAAGGTGACACCATCGTAAAGAATTACAAATGTTCCTTCACTCTGTTCTACAGGGATTATAAGTAATAACTCAAAGAATCCTGGAATAGTACGAACTCTACTACACACAGAATAATATACACCAGCTAACTTTTCAACCGTACTCCCAGCAATCATCTTACTAACTCTCAAGGTAACACCAAGCGTGCACCACTTTCTCCTTTTATCTGCAGAAGAAAAAGACGCAGGTTATTACACGCAAACGGGTGAAAGCAAAAGAGAAAGCTTTCAAAGAGAAAGTGGAGAAAGTGATTCCCTCTGTAGAGACAGAATGTCATTTTTACAACTTTCCCAGTCTCTCTCTCTTCCTAACAACACCATGAACAACTTTGTTTCGTGTCGGGAAATTTGCCGGATAAACAATATGGCAATGTGTTCTATGTTCAATGCATCTTAAGAATTTATACAAAATATTGTATAAATATATATTTAATGTTTAATTAGATAGTAAATGTGTATTCCCAGTATAACTTTTACAAATGGGTCGAAAAACTGTGAATTCTCACTTCAGCAATCTACAAGGTTAGATAATTCAAATTAAGCAATTTATTGTATTTTTCGCTAGAGCTTTGATGTTTGACAGCAAAATTGCATTTTCTACGTTCATAGTTAAATTGGTTTGAATTTATTTTGTGTTTAAATTACAATTAGCTAAACAACTTGTTTACCAGCAGCAACACCCCGCCATCTAAAGTCGGATATTTTGAAATATGCATCTAACTGAAATATTTGATATGAATCCTGGTTCTGTATTGTTACTAGGTAGGTATGGTAGTGTTAAAGCTGGAGATGGAGAAACGAAAGGGAAAGTTGGGGAGAAAGAGAAAAGCGGGTTTTGTAATGTAATGTGTGGTATGGCGTTTTGTTGCAAAGGGAACACATCCGCCACTCTGCATTGGGTTTTGGAATCTTTTGGTTTCTCTCCGTTTCCCGACACGTTAACCCCATCTGATACTATTCTGGAGCATTTCCTGCCATTCTATTCCGCTGTTGACGAGAGATTCAGTCAAGCTCAAGTTTATTGTACGCTGTGTTCATTTCTCTGGTTCTATTGGTACTCGTGTGTCTGTCTCTCGTCTCTCTTTTCTTAGACTGCGAACCTTCTTCCATTTCTCAATCTCTCCCAGTTCAATTTGGTCTCACACTTCAACTCATCGTGAAAACCGTGCCATGTGTACACTTTCACATGCCTGCTTCTCACAGTTGTTCGCTAAATCCTTTCGTTGTGGTTCCAGACAGTCTACCGTTCCACCATTCCTTCACTCCTGGCAATTTCACGTTGTAAATTTCTTTGGATTCTATTTGCAAGCAGCCTCTCAAAGAAATGCTTCGTACCTAAACACATTTCCATACCATTTTCTACTTTTCAATGCTACGGCTTTACTTTAAATACAAAATGACTTTGCATTCGTCGAGACTTTTTTCTCCACGTTTCCTTACATTCTGTATTCTGCGTACGTATTTTATATACGTAATACGTACGTAGTAGTGGCAGGTTTTACAAAGGGAAGTTTCCTATGTCAACTCTGGAACTGGAAAGTAATGTTATTTGTATTGGAGTATCGACTCCTTTCTCCAGTCACGCTGCTTCACTAATAACATTTCTCATCCATTTTTATGCAACACTTCATTTAGTGCAAGAAATGTTTATACAACGATCTGTTATTATACAAAGATCACCAGACGATACGACTCTTGATGCTACATACTTATATATTTATGTATAGAAGTAGGAGCATTTGATTACGTTTTTTGTAGGCCATGACCTTCACAACAATAAGCCACGCCTTCATGTAAAACTACGAACATTGCAAAATACAAAACTCCTTAGCATATAAAGGCTGTATTTACACAAATAGTTTCTTTTGTTAGGGCGAATCTTCTTCTGCGAAAGGAGAAATTTCAGCGTAAGGAGAGACAGCTGAGAAAGTCAAAGTCAACTGGAACGGCTTACAATAACAAAGCTGGGAAATGAAGTTGACTTCACTTGATCAGTCAGATTTAACGTAACTTGTGAGCACCGCGGTGCATACAGATTGTGCCATGAAACAAAAGCCTATGGGAATTTTCATATTTCGTAATGCTATTTGGGTTTCCTCCTGGCCCCTATATATGTGAGCTGCATCTTCCTATCACACACAGATGTACTACCAAAACCTCTCGTCCACATTACTTTCCAATACTTATAGTATACCAAGAATTTTATGCCCGCAAAGTGCTTTATTGGAGTATAGTGACGAATACTACAAGCATACTCGAGAATAGTTCAATAGTACAGACATTCTGTGAGTTTTTGTTGGAACTGTCGCTCGGCTGAATTACTAAAGCAGTTTCTTGTACTAACTTCATCAAAGTTTGGATGAAGCAATAAGTTATCAAAGAATTTCTTTGCCCTCCTTTCCATTTGTGTCTGATGTAATACGATCTGCAATGTAATGTAATGTGACGCTATATTATCTGCACTAGTATTTTCTATTGCTATCATGCAACTTTTTACAACACAGCGGCTGATTCAGCACATTAAAGTCAACCTATTACACGAGTACCTATAAACCATCACACTGTTATACTTGTAGTTCTAAGCAGAATTCTGTATATACATAGTAATAGGTTTGAAGAATGTACCTGTTAAAATAAAACATATACAAAGTTATAGTTGTAGTCTATGTTCCTAACTTCTAGTGTAGGTATGTACACTTATCCTATGATTTCCCGTGATATTTTATTTGTGGTAGCTTTAGCTATGTATAAATTTTAGATCAACTGTGTACCTTGGTAGTCTAGTATAGAAGAAGCGTAGAACTTTCTTGGAAAGTCATAAGAACACATAGCACTGTGAGTTTTGTGTTTTTATGTCTGAACGTATTACTATGAGAGTTAGGAAACAGACAGATAATAATAATACTATGGTCACTGCATGAAGGCTGTCACTAAAATAAACTGGAATGTCAAGTTGTGTGAAGAAAGTACATTAGATATCCACATTTTCATCCCATGGACGATATAGTTCCCTTGTCAAGTGTCTCTATAAGTGTATACAGTCACACAATAAATCCATTTATTTCTCTGCATGATTGATCACAAGAACAAACGCTCATTATTATTGCATGAATCATTTTACTGTGAACGCAACCACACTACACACAGTCTCTCTATACCAAACCAATACAATTATCACAAATCTACCCATAGAACAATTATTTCACGCTATTATTGCTTTAATTACAAAACGGATATCTTTCTCAACAGTGAGTTGCGTGGTTTCCACTTGAATAACTTTGAAATCCCGTGTGGGAATACTGCTACTAACAATGACTGCAACCATAAGCAGCCCATCAAATATACACAATGGAGTCTATAACGAATATTTCATGGATGGCTTTAGGAAGAAATCCTAATTTGAGATCGGATGGATTGGTAAATGTAAGCGTGAAATGAAAAGTAAGCCCTGAAATAAACGGGAGATGGATGAGGGTAATAATAGAAGCATCGACATGCTGAGCACATCTGGTTCAAGCCTGGAGAGATACCTGCCTCCACAATACGTAGGCATAGCTCTATGTTTTTCAGGCAAAAATAAGCAAAAGATGAATTCAGTGTTGGACTCTAAGGAAAGAATATTTTCATGCAGTTCTATTGATATACATGTTCAGTTGTACTTCGGCAATTGAGAAGAATCCAACAATGATACACAAAAGGCTAATACATACCCAGAGATATGTCAAAAAGATTTTCAGTTCGTATTTACTTATGTATACACTCTGATCTCGCATGCAAAGTCAACAATAATAATCGATATTGTGTTATACGCTGGTATGAGAACTTGGTTATTGCCTAATACCACTAGCAGGCATTCTCTTTAATATAACAAGTACGTGCAAGTGTATAGATACTGCATGTGTCTGTGCATGTATGTGGCTGCATTATTGCTCATACCTATACAGAAAGGAGATACACGGAGATTAAATATAAGATTATTTCGAGCAAAGCTATGAAGACCTCACGAGGAATTCTTTTAAGAAGTTAACCAACTTGTCGAACAGCAATGATTCATCTGACAACATTGAAGGTAGTATAATTCAGAAGACTAAAATTTGTAGTTTTAGTTGTTAAATCAAGACAAGACAATACAGATAATAATAAGACAATTCATTGTGGAATAATTTTGAGCAAGTAAAAGAGAACAAAATCATTGCTAATTTGGACTTGTAGGAAAAATCGAAAATTATTCCTACAAATTTGATAAATACTGCGACGGTCAAAGAGAAAGTCCGATTTCTATCAAAGATGCGAAAGAAGTCTATGTTTCTTGCTTCAAAACCGGCGATTTGTAGCTAACTAAATTCTTTCTTCGTTCCCATATCACATGAATATTTGAATTACTGTAATTACTGTACTACTGTGAATTATACAGGGAATTTATTACATCTTTGAATGAGCATGTCTGGCAAGAGAAGTTTCTATATGTTCAAGCAAAAGTTATTTAGGAAATATAATTTACTTGCTAAATCCCGAGTAAAAATTTTTGTAGCAAGAAAATTCCATTTTGCTTGATGTTCATCTTCTCTATTATGAACGTCAAAACAATTCAATGGGTGCTTCAAAATAATTCATCATTGACCAATTTAAACTTAAATGATCCATTTCTAAAAAGAGTCCGTTGGGGAACAATTAAAAATGTCATGTAACAATGTTTCTATCATCCATGAGTATTAGAATCAACCAGTGTAGAGAAGCAATAAATGTTTCGAATTTAAGCGACTATACAGTGAATACTTACAAACATTTAAAAATAAATTGGATCTGTGCTGATATCTAGGTGATCGATTTTGATTGGTAACGAAGTAAGTTTTATCATTGTCCTAATCAATCTTTGTATCAAGCTTCATCTCTCTAGAGCTTAATTTTACTCGAGTTATGGAGCTGACACAGAGAGACAATTAGAGCGACATATCGGCTCTATAAGACCTTTGCCAGTCTAAAAAGTGTGTGATGTAGTTATATGAGATTCATAAGTCCGGGAGAAAAGCCGAGCTATAGAATGGTACTAGTTGTGCGGACGGTATAAAAGAGTTTTATACTAATAGTTAGGTAAGTTTGTGTAGCTTACATATAGTCTCCTACACAAGGAAATGCTTCATGTGAGAGATCAAGTGCGAAGAGAAGAGTGAGAGCCTTCAGGCTCAGGCTTTCATCAATATTTTTCCATCTAATCCTAATCTTATGTCCTCTGGGAGAGAAGGAGCCTCACAGAGTTCGTGCAATTCCTTTCCTGTACAAGTAATACTAAGCAAGGCTAGGCAATGCAATGCAAGCAGAGTCATCGTTTGAACACAGTGTGTGTCTCTGTATGTATGGAGTATATAATATCCTTTCGTATCTTAGGGAGAAAAGGTCCATTGGATCCTTTCTATGCCATTTAACAGAAAAGGAAAGCCAAACGCCAGCCGTCCCATTTGATCTGCTTGAATCCTCTAATAGTCTTGGGAACTGATGTGATTGCACAGGGTCGTCGAGAATTCTAAACTGTACTTGTGAAGCCCACAGTGCAAGAAACGACTCGACCCCTTTCTTCTTCACTTACAATCAGGGATATTACACAGTTAAAACTTGTGTGTTCCTCCTGGGCATAAAGAATGACAAGTCGCAGTCAACTCAAGAAAACTTAGAACTTGAATCACAAATAGACTTACTTTATATACATACATATCTCCGTACTCCACTATAAATGCTAGTAAAAAAGATACTGTGGATGCATATGCTATGACACTGTTTTACATGACACTGCAATTGTAACAGTGCAGTGTCACAGCATAATATACGCATATACCCTGTGTACATTACAATTCATCCTTAGCTTTCTGTTCTGGTTAGTTACTGGCTACTATTTCTTTACAGCTTTTTTCCTCTTTCTTTTTCTTTGTTATTATACTGTATGGTATATTATGTAGCAGAGGATCTCTCTGATCATTAAAAGAATGAAACTTAAGAAGGAAAGACACGACAGCTAAAGAAGCATGATAATACTATACGACCTCTATACAGAGTCGTGGAGCTCTTCCTGTTCTACACCACTATATACTACAATATTATGGAGACTGAACTCCGCAACTAAAATTCGGCTCTCCCGGTTCAATCTCATGGTGCACAGGAAGATACACGTCCTTCGTAGTGGAAGACTCCTCGAAGGACGCATCTAGTATGTACACAAAATAAGGATGACTACCTTTGTAGAGTAACTAGTACATAGAAAATTTTCGTGTTGCAAAAGAAAATAATCTTCGTATGCGCGTAACTGGGTCTTTTGTAGCTTCTACTACTTTCTCAAATTGAACATCCAAGTCTTTTGCTCTTTTGACCCAACTCAAATCAAGTCAGTGAGGGAAAAAATGCTGACAAGCTGCCTCTTGCCATGCCATTCTTTCCATAATGCCACGCCAGACTTTCACCAAAAAAGAAATGAAAGGCAGCGTAACGTAATGAAATGGATCTGAGCTTTGCCACCCTTGCAAACCAAGCTCCATACTAACGACACACAACATACAGACTCCGTCTTCCTCATACAGATCCTACACACTACACACCAAGTCCTCTCTTTCTGTGTTATGTACAATTGAGTTATTTCTCTTGTGAGCTCTATGGTCTTTCTATAGGTACACCATGAGTATGTGCATCTTTTCTAACTGCTTATCTTAGGGAATTATTACTCATACTATGCATGTATTGTGTAGTTGTATAAACATACAGTGCAAACACATAGAACACACACACACGTGTATCCTATATTTCTATTCTAGGAAATACTTCAATATAATATGTACTATGTACAAGTAGCATATAACACTTTGCATTACTTAGACAAAGATATGGATAGGTATTTGTATGACTACATGCCTTTGTATTTGTATATTTTGCTTGCATGTTCCAAATTGTATGTTGTTATTTTGTTATGTTCCACTTGTGACTGTTTGCCGTCTCTGTTTCTGTGTGCAAAGCGAGGGGTGTAGAAAAGAAGAAGAGGACATGTGATAATTTACAAAAGGCAATCATCCGCTCTCTTTGTTGTTCTGTTGGGAGATGGTGGGAGAGAGAAAAAGAGCCCAGGCAAATGTGCACAGATATATACACAACACACACAAGCGAAACGTACCAAAAAGTTACTTTCTTTATTCTCTCTGTTTTCTTGCTAGTAATAATACAATAGAAATATATAGTGTATCAAGTTGAGAAATGCAATGTGTGTCGGTAAAAGCTATAGAAAGTAGTAGGACTGTATATATAGTGGGAGCAGTTTGTATATTTTGTGTGTATCGTGTCTGGCAAGGCAAGAAGAAGTGCATCAAGGCATGACTCCAACCAGCTCTGTATTCCACAGAAATCCCTATATACACTTATTGCACATTGTGTTTATACTATAGAAATGTTTAGCTTAGCTTTGCTTGTACTTATAGCTCTACATTGTATTGTTGATGCATACAGTATGTAGTGGTGGTAGCGATGATGTATCCCTACGTAAATCCAAAGCTCGTAATTCTGTTGGTTACGTATTTTATGTCACTATTGTGAGTATACAAATGTTTGTAGGAATGTAGCAATAATAACTGAACATACTAAGCTTATTTTGTACTCGAGAAAGCGGAGAAATGCTAGTCGTATTTATAGGAGTATGTGTAAGAAGAAAAGCTATTTATCCCCGATCAGCTTATCTCGAAGTTGCACACATACATTATAGTTGTAGGCCATTGCACAAAGTCTATATGCTGCTTGCAACACAATAAGGATAAGATGCAAGCAAGTGTGTATGCTTAAGCCAGGAAAGAGAGAGAGTCATGAGGGTTAACTTTCCCATTTCCAAGTCTTCAAATAACATACATAGGTAGGTATTGTGACCATGAAGAAAACTTTTCTTCGTGTACTATTCCATTTAATTAACGTAGAACATTAATTTATCAAGCTTTGCTCTGCTTGTTTTTATTTATCATGTTCTTTTCTTTGCAATCAAAATTAACTTATACTACAAATAATATTATTACTATTACTGCGCATTATTTGCTGCAGTATGAACACATAAAGGAATTTTGGAATATTAATGAGAAGCTTTACTGCATGGAATGTATAAAGCGGCTAAAAACTTGATGGTTTTTATATATGATTAGTACGGATGAAAATACATAGAAAATACTGAACAGTCCAAGAGGCACATAGAACTAAACAGTCAGATCATACCCAAACTTTCCTCAAGTTTCCGTTGCAGTCAGCTAAAAACTTGGGCTAAGAGAAAATGTGCCATTAACTTTCCCAATAAAAGTTTCTCCATGATGTTATATGACTGCTCGTACTGCTGGGTGTGTGTATAATATATACTGGCTAATCCAAAAATGTTTACGATTATATGTCAGTAACAATTCTGTGTCGACAAAGAAATTTATTGCAACCGACTTTCTGCACTCTGCTGTGACACTAGTGTCAATTGAACATTTTAGCTCGCCGTTATTAACAAAATGTCTAATGAAGGGTTTAACCAGAATTACAATGCGGAGCAGCAAGGT
Source organism: Pogonognathellus longicornis (assembly GCA_034694085.1). Taxonomy (NCBI): domain Eukaryota; kingdom Metazoa; phylum Arthropoda; class Collembola; order Entomobryomorpha; family Tomoceridae; genus Pogonognathellus; species Pogonognathellus longicornis. Next base: position 11,631 of record JAQFYB010001861.1, read on the forward strand.
CATTCTTGTTAACCCTCCTTTGACTCCTTTCCTAAACAGAATTCTGTTTGGGAAAGCAAAGGGTATCATGTGAAACAGTTTTATGTAAAAGATTTATTTACATTCACTTATTATTATACAGCATTCACAACAACTGTAACTTTACACCCAAACCATTTATCAGTCACAAAAGAAATGTTCAATCTACAAAATGCATTATCTACTAAGGTAACTTTCAGTCACATTTCCCATACGGCATACAGTGTATTATTTCATAATATTTTGGAGAATATTTGCTTGAATTGAGCGTACATAGATAGAAGGTAAATTACTAAAGTACACTCTTTTCTAGATTTCTAGAAACGTTAGATATATTAATTATATATAAAACTACTACAATACATTCACAATAAATTATCAACTATTCCGCTGTGTTGAGTTTGTGAGTGTCCTTGAATGTAGTTTGTAATCTGTGTGTAACAGTAGGTGGTTCATGAACATTAAATGGAGCACCATACTGACCGAGTTTAAGTAACGTAATAAAGATCCTGAGTTCCACGTACATGTCACATTTTCAGCGGATACCTTAAACTTTCACTGTGTGCAACAAATATTCCCAATAAGTACTACACTACTACAAGCATCAATGTCACTGTGCAAATAGCTCTTCTACCATTAAACCTATAGAGAATGAAAGATTTCTATTTCCCTTTCACAATTACTTTGGAAGTACACTGTGAGTGGCGTAAGCTAGTTTTGTGTGTGGTAATAAAACACATTTAGGAATTATATTTATTCGCTTGTGCTTGTGGATTTTGAGATTCAGGAGCAGTTACTACTTAAGTTGAGCTACACATACTACACACACAAAAAGACCACTGCTGCAATACAGGAAGTATCAGCATGACTTTGTGTGTAGTGTATTGTGTATAAAGTCCCTTCATATATAAAGCATCGGAATTAGAAAGGAGATGTATTCTGCCCTCATTAATGAATACTACAATGCAAATGCTACAACAACTAAAATCGTCTTAGTGTGCATTAAAATTTGTTGGTCATAAAATACGAGCCGAGCGGAAATAGACATGGAAGCCAACACGACTGCATATTTACTTGTTGGTTGGATGTTTGGGGTTGCTTAATGCACACAGGGTATATTCTATGAACTATTTTGTATATATAAGGTTTCTTCTAAGAGTTTTTGGACGTTAACTATGCCAAGGCAATGATGCATAGAGAGAAGTAAATATTTAATCTGACATCGTTGCGTATTTTGAACATTATTTTTACTCGAATGCCAACATTATACTTATAAAGCAGGGGAGTAGGGTATAGTTTAAGTAATTTGGCAAATTATCAGACGCTTTGAAGAAAATTCTAGTTGCACGGGGAGTAGTAAGTGAAAAAAGGCAAGGAATCCGGGCTGAATAGTGGTGAAAGTTGGAGAGAGCGAAATGCTATGAAAATGAGGTATAGGAAGGATGAAGGATACGGTTAGTAGTTCCTTCCAAAGACCAAGGGAAAAAAATGCAGACAAGGAAAAGAATCTAAAATAGATGATGTATTACAGTCGACTCTTCATGTCAAATTAGTTTCATGATCTATGCATAGCGTTTCGCACGGGTCCTTTATAATGCTAGACGTATTATATGTACTTACTCATCCTAAAAAAATACTATAAGTACTTCAAGTGTACTTAAGTCTACGTATATCCATATCAAACGTAGGAAATTGTTTCCCACTCCACTCTGTAAGAAATAAGATATGCATTCTGCTGAGTGAGTGGAGTCTACTTGTGTAGAAATGAGACAGAATTTATACGTAACTGGCAAAAAATAATTAATTTCAAGCGTTCTGCTCCAAGCTACCCTATACCATGCTAAACTATCATGTATAAAATGCCTACTAAATCCGAAAGCACATCCTAATAGGCGTTATTTCCTTCACTAATTTTTTCTACGTTCACTAATTCATTTACTTACACCTTACATGTGAATAATCTTCTAATTACTAATTAAAAAATCTTTGCGTTTCAGCTTTTGTACACTTGCACCAATTTCCTGATGATAGAGAAGCCATAATATTATCTCTTCCAAGCTAGAAAATATGACAACTGACATAAACGAATCAGTAATGTTTTCATTCTTTTGTTTGAGAAAATTATGGCTAATTTGCAGCCAAGGCACAATGCTAAACTGCTTGTGTATACGTACAGTTGTCAGTTTCATTTTACTTTCAAATGTCGCGAGTTTGAATTTATTTTTTAATTAAGATTAATTCATGAATTGATCGTTTTGTCAAAATTAAACCATACGAGAGAGAGAGATAGTAATTTGCCTTGGTTTTATTCATAAGCTAGATGAGTCTTAAGTTTCTTTTGCCAAGAAATAAGAAATGTCTACTTATGTTGAGTAGTGCTGGAGATATTTTTCCTTGTGTCCTAATAATCATATCTGCCTTTTCTGGATGGACGAACAAGAGTTGTAAAAGGAAATGATGACAACTGCTTCTTAAATACTTGGTACAAGAGAAATTTTGTGTATATAGCTCATGCGTGAGCTGTAATACTTTTATTAGTACATTATTACTATAACTTTTCTAACAAAACTCACATGGAAAACACGAAAAACTTAATGAATGCAATTTACCTGGAGTTAACCCGTGAAACAGTGGAAAAACTACGTTATGTAAAAACTTTAGGAGATAATCCATCATAGTTAAGTGGAAGTTTTAACTCGTGAAAGTTACTAAATTGGGACAAGAGAGTTTAGAAAAGTTGGCGAAGTTATTAGATTAGATTGCAGCCACTAGCATTCTGCACAACTGCCGGCTTTCTCGGCTGATGGTCAAACGTTTATATAATTTATAATATGTATAATTATAACTAACAAGGCAATTTAAAATTAATTGCATACAAGGTTCCAACTACCTATGTAGAGCCATAAACGCTAAGTGTTTCTTTTTCCCCGTCTATTTAAAATATTACATAGTTAAGTTGGCCATTTTATATTATAATGAGAGTGACCCTTTGTACAATTTCAGTAGATTAGTAGCACCTGCTATTAACAATTACAGCAATTCAATGTAAATTATAGCTAATCAAATCATATTCCTACGTTGTTGATTAAAATGCAATCGTTCGTTGTAAATTCATTAAATACTTAATAATTATAACAGGTTATACAGACATTTTCAGTAATTTACTGATAATAAAAATATTTAGAAAATTTAGATTGAATATTATGTTGTGAAATTGCATATTATAATATATTTTCTAGGTATTAAGTACTGTAGGACAAATTATGCATTACACAGCGAAAGGAAAATGTATTAATGACCTCTGGATATACTTTAATGTGCGTGTGTTGCAGCCATCGTTTTAGGACTCATGCATGATGGGCGTAACAAGATGGCAAGTAGGTACTCGTTAAACATGAAATGCCTCTCAGTCTTTGCAAAATGTGAATGAAAACTCTTCCTCTAAGACACAAGTAGCTAGTATAAACTCCCAAAAATTGACAAGGTCATCGTTTACAAAATCAGTATAAAGTATGTAGTTCTGCCTCCTTTCATGGCACAGGTAAATAAATGCATGCCAATTATACATATTTTATGTCAATCAACTACAAATAGAAAAAATATGACTTGGGATAAAAATAAGTTGGATTGTGTAGGGCCTACTATTTCTAATTCTATTGGTACAAGTTTGAAACTATACCAATGCAATGTACAAATGGCTAAGGTTTTTAAAATTTCATTTAAACTAAATCCAGTATGCAGGTAAAAAGGAAGCCTCTAATATTCCATTTCACATCCCCCATTACTGTGTAAATGGTAAAATTTGGGAAGGTATAAAGTAAGTAATAATTTCTATTCATTGTAATTGCTTATATTTATTATTTGGAATCATTAAAGTTGGCAGGAAATTTTACTAGGTAAGCCTAGCCATTCAATCTATTTCCGAAACTACGGAGCAGAATTAATCCCTTCTTACTATTGATATAGTAATTTATTCCTTCCCACGACGGAACTTATTACACGCATCACAACTTCACATTAGAACGGAATTGTTAGTTGAATCGGCTGTCTCCCACAAAATGGAACAGTTTACTTTCCTTTAGTTCCTGAATGCTTTTTCTTCGAAGGCATATATGAGTGAATTGAAATATTATTATTTCTCTTCTCGCGTAAGTAACTAACCCACTTAACTAAGCTGTCATTGTGCCACTTACATAGACGAAGGAAGCACACCAGAATATCCTCCGATTCTTTCAGTACATTGACACTGATGAAAGTTACTTCAACTGTTCTTGGAACGCACAAAGACGCAACACAAATGCGTTTTAAGCATTCTCTTGCTATTTGTACTAACCCATCTCACAATCGTTACAATACTACATATATATACATCCATCCAGATCCTCCTTATGCTAAATTGTGGCATTATTATATGGATAGTGCAAATACTGTTGTATGTAACCTTCCATTACGTGATGTTACTAAACGTATATACATACATAGATACATACACACAAAGAGTATGATCCTACAGATAATATTAGCAAATATGTTCGCTTAGAAGTTGAAGCTTTGTAGGACTTACTATAATATGTCTCTGGCTTAGACTTAGAAGAAGCATACGACGGGTAAGAACAATTCAACTCAACTGAGATGATAATAATAATATGTGTGGTATAGTGCTACTGTGTATTTGTAGTAGGAAGAGCTAGGAAGAAGCTACTTATGTTATTAATTTTTTCTTGGCCTGCGGAGAGAAAGACTGAGAGAAAGACTGAGAGAGAGAGTTTCCAACTCAACTCGGTCGACCATTTACAATGACGAGCATTTCATATTTTCTTGCCAAGTGCGATGAGAAGAGTGCACTAGTACTAGTACTTTTGTGTATTGTGCAAACAAGTACATTGTACAAATACTACTTGGTTGCTTGCACAGTGTGGCGGTAATGTGCAATACAAATACATACTGTATGTACACAACAAGACTTTATAAGAGTTTAAGACATGAGTACTACTGAAGAGAACTTGTTGTGTGTATTTGTAGTAGTAGTAGTTGTACCTATGTATGTATGAATTATACTTAGCAGTGTAGGAAAGAAGTTGGGCAGTTTGAAAAGCTTGTTCGATGTTGGAAACTACTACAGATAAGAAAATAAGTAGACACAGACACGAAACGATGTTCGTAGTAGTACTACAATAACTTTCCAAATCAAATTACTACATACTCTCTTTTCTGGGTAGACAAACAAGGAGAAGGAATATTAGTATATGTATGTACATACCTACTACAGTGGGCTACATACAGTGCACACAATTTAGAGTGAAAAAGATGGGGTCTGAGAGAAAAAGCACTTTATTATGTTTCTTGAAGAAAGGCAACGATCCAGTCAACTAATCGTTGGCATAAAATATATCGTATTCACATTGCAATCAACATCAACAAAGGATCTCATTCAAGGACTCTCATCTCATCTCATCCTCTTTCTTACATAACAACTCACAGATCCACTTTCCTTGTCAACTCCCAATACCAAAGAAAGAAAGAAACAAGAACCAACACACTTCCTCCTATATAGGGAGGGAAAAAGAGTGACGGAGAATGAGAGAGAGTTACACAGCTAGATGTTTTATGAGTTGGTTGCATGTACATACATATTACCATTAGTTTACAAGTACCTACTAGGAATACAAGTACAATATATTAGTAGTGTACTTGAAGTGACTCGAGGAGGAAAAGAGGAAGCATCGTTTTGTCACTTTTATACATCGTTTCTCTTGTCAGTTGTGTTGTAGAAATTCGGAGCGAATAGGAAACAACAAAAAGATTGAATAGTCAAGTCAAGCGTTGAATTACGTGTCTCTCTATTTTATCAGCACTAGAACCTTTAGGAAAAGGAGCGAGTGCCAAGTGGAAGAATAGAATTCTGATAGGCTTTATTTAGCTTGAGAGTTTCCATGCTATGCTTCGTGGAAATTAACGCAAGTCCCTTGAGATGATGAACTTACACAGTCAGTTCGCTTATGTTCAATTGTTACTCTCCTTCTCTCCTATGCTCCTCTCCTCATCGTCATCGTCACACTTAAAGTACTTTCAGATAATTGTAGAGTAGGGCTGCACGAGTGAGAATTCCAAGCAACACGAACTTTAGTTGGGCTATGTTGAATGTTTGTATGTTGGGAAGTAGTAGTAGTACTAATAGTGCAATAGCAGTAATTCTAGAATGAAATGATTATTTAGACTCTTTCAACATCAACTAATGATGAAAATATTCATGGGATGCGCACTGACTGAAAGAGACTTAGCATTCAGATTAGTCTCCCGTGTAAACTTGTGTGGAAACTAATATCGTCTCATGAGAAACCTTCATAATTCGACTAAACGTTGATGCATAAGGCGATGCAAACACAATTTCATATATAGTCAAACTAAATTACTTGTTTCACAGCCATAAGTATTCCTCGTAATATAATAGTAGCTCGCTTTGCATTGACATCATCCTCGTTTTCACTGACAGTTTGCATATTGCTACTGCAATAACAACCATGTCACGGAATGAATGTACCAATTATCCACACACACACACAGTTTCGCTCAGAAAAAACGTGCAGCACACCAGAAAATCATTGTTTGCAATATTATTAGTCATTAAAGGCAGACAGAATGAATGGTATCAATTTGTTTATGGCAGTAGTAGCAACATAACAACTTTTGCTTCCGTCCTAATTCAACCTATAGTACACCTAATTACTACAACATCAGATATTGCAATCTATTTCTGCTAGGAGCTTAAATACTTAAGTGTAGTAGTACTATTACGCATTAGTAGTTGCGAAAAGCTTTTCTAGTGATTCGCTAAGATTGTAGTTAGCTGAGCAAAATAATTGCACATAGGTATACATACTCTCATTCTACTGCGTATATGTAGTATAGATTTACCCAGGTGTAAATTTGTAATATCTTATAAACTTACATTCTTGTATACGTTCTTTAGTGTTTAGAGTATAGGTTGCAAACTTACATCAAACTATTTTATAACATTAGGAAGGAAAAGTATCTCCTTTACCACATTGCAATGGCTGGGAGGCGAAATCAAATTTTGAAGTCGAAATTACATCAGGAGATCTTTAATTAGTTTCGAGCATTATAGAAGTAGGTGCAAGAATGTGCTTGTGTTTAGTATTTGTGTCTGTATGTACCATTCCAATACTTTGCTCAACTCCATCGTTTGGATTTAGAAACTATGTCAGTTTTCTTGGGGATTCCACGAAGACAACTATTGAAATGAAATGACTACATAGAAACCAATACGTGTTTAAGTGCCATGTACAATAGTAGTATTTAGTGTAGCACACAATGTGTAATGTATACTGATTGAATGGAAGTAAGTACGTGAAAAGTGAGACTGACATGGATTGAGAGTATAGTGACGTGTAGAGCACTCAGAAGAGTCAGTTAGTGTTTTCTATTAGGACTTGTACACTCACGTACTCGTCCTAACACTGGAAACGTTCTAATTAGAGGAAAAAGTAAATGATGTTGAGTTGAGTATCATTATCCATTATCTACAGATTCCTACACAGTCATTAAATTAAATTTGATTCAAGTAGTAGGAGATACGTGTATGAAGGGAAGTTGGATGTGTCCAGCGGTGGAAAAGCGTTGTAGTGTATAGTACGAACTAATGTAAGCATGTTGCTTGTTTCTATTTGCATTTGAGTGCCTCCAGATAAATCACAATGTAAAATGCTGTGTATGAAAAAGCTCAAGAGTACTTGTTCAGGGATATTGCATTCTGTAGAGCACAATATGTGCAAAGCTGAATTTAAGTGTTGTATAGGTAGGGTTATTCGTATTTACCTTGCTTCACATGCTACTATGTGTATATATAATACGAAATTCAAACTATATGGTGTTCTAGAGGTAGAAGAAGAACAACAGAGCTTGTATTGGAATAAACCAGGGATGATAATGAGGCATTACGAGCAAGATAGTATGCTAAAGCACCTTACACAACAGAAAACACGCTTTGCAAAAACAATTTTCTCCCTCCTTCCTACCTATGTATATCCATATAATTGTATATGTGCTTAAAGTTATAATTCCTATTCCTTCCTACTATGTATGTAGCTTTGCATTTGCATTTACGACGAACAGTCATATTATAGTCCTTGTATACCTTGGCAAAATATTCCCACAACATTTACATAGTACAAACTACAAATGATTGTGTAGTACTAAAAGCGTTTATTCCTATTTTCAACACTCATTAATGTATCTGTGCAGCAAGTCTTGGTATTACTTATCCATGCTTGACTACTTCATGTGCGCTTGACTTGAGGCTCTCACACTATCTGTACCACTACTACTACACAGATACACGCATTTAACACAATCAAAGGAAGCCAAAGCTGGAGCAGTAGCACAGTCTCGTAAAAGAGGAGGAAAGTGAATTAAATGCAAATATTTGCTCAAAGTATCACTAGTGGACGGCGGCTCCTTTATCTCATCTCTCTCTGTATGACAAAGATATATCCTTTGATAGAGCACCGCAGCAAGTATTATTACAACGTAGCACGAGATACCTAAACTACAGCACTAATGATAAGTAAGGAGGTCACTAGAAGTCACTTCAAATAATCATTACACGCTAAAATACCTCCGGTGTTTTCAAAAGTAGCTAAACCATAATGGGTGGCTCGAAAAGGCTTACGAGCAGAAAGCAGTATGTAGTATCTCTCTCCCCATGTACATGGCACAGACCTGTAAATTATGTTTTACAGCTATTTCTTTGATTTCTATTACCCTAAATAGGCTTTTAAGTAGACTTAGGGCGAGATTACAGTCGTAGAGAGGACAGTACATTAATACATTCCATAAATCCGTAAAGTAGATACTCAGGAAGAAGATAGGATCAGTACGACACACCAAATTCTCTTATGTCACATCTCAAGTACATAGTATACGAAGTACTTTGCGTGTGTTGTTAGTATAGTGAGAGTATTGTCTATTAGTAATGACAGAATTTGTCGGAAAAGACTGTCTTACCTTAGGAAAAGGCTAGGGACAACCATTATTAACTTCTACCAATAGTACTATGTGCATAGATACAAAGAGTAAGCAGGGAAAGTGCCCTGACAGCCCGGAGGAAGCAAGCGGTAGTCATAGGACAACAGGTTTCAGTTTTCCACGGGAGTCTTGCTCTCTTATTTCTCTCCTTGCCTTACACATTACATATGGAGAGAGTGAGTGCAACCAAAAATGAAATGGGGATGGAGTGCTGTGTGTTTGTGTGTGTTTGTGTCTGACTTTGACTGGTCGCACATCACATCACATCCAAATACTTTGCTTGCAGCCCGAAATGGCTATCGAGTCCTACATAGTACGTTGTTGTTTTGTCACTTTCTTATACGTCGGCGGCTTTTCTGCTCAAGTTACTTCAAGGGCTCATTCCAAACTGTGCACATATATTAGGTGTGCTAGTGGCATTTCTCTATTTATATACTAATAGAAAGTTTGTACGTGAATGTAGCAACGTGATGCGATGCTTCAAGCTTCATTTTGCTTTCACACTACCACTACCAACTACCCGACCCGAAGAACTGCGTTATACTCAATCGGATTTGGTAAGTAGACTACCCAATGCCATGGAATCGTCTCTCTCTATACATAGAGAGAGACAGTGTCCATGGCATTGCAACTACCACTACTAGTAACTCCTATAAACAGAGCTGAGAAAAGGAATGGAGCCGCATGTCCGGAGGAATCCGGGCGACAAAGTCCCACCATTCCATCGCATGGCTCACTTGCAAAATCCGGATCCAAGAACGACTACCTCTAATCTACTACTACTACTATGTAGCACTGGTGTGCTCCCGAAAACTCACAACCAGATCCAGGACCAAGCCCAAGGACAAGGATTTGTCTGTCTGGAGAAAGAAGTGCTTTCTGTAATATACTGTGTTACTTTTACTACCTCGGCTAGTAGTGCCGTGAGTGGCCATGTACTTAAGTACGTAGTATACCTTCAAGGGAATAGTAAAAGACGTGTGTACGTACACCTTCTCTTTTTCCTTTATCTCGCCTTTCTTCTGTTCCTTCAAGAATGTTGGGCTATCCTCCTTTTCTCTAGTCAACTACTCTAAATTACTTTTCGACACACTAAATACACTGCCATGCAAATAGCAATGATATTGCCTGTCACTTTGCTCCCATTTATCCAATTTAATGGACTTTCCCTTTAAAATTCAATTCTGGTTTCCCAATCTGACCTCCTATAAGAAATCTTCCTAACGAGAGAACCCTAAAAGCTAAATGCATTTTGCACACAAGAAAAATGCTTGCTAAAAGCAGATTAGCAATATTACAATTCACACCAAGTAATACTAATAGCTCCCTCATTTTTAATTCGTAATCATTTGAAAGATGCAAAAGTGTGTCTAGTGCTTTTAAATCCTTTGACTCTTTTTGTAAAAATCTTATTACAGAGGAACACAGTAGGTAATCTATATCTTTCAAATGAAAAGGCGACTGTACTAATAATATTATTGTGCTAGAGGCTTGTATATAAGCAGATCGTAGATGCTACAAATTCTGAATGTCTGAAAAGCTATATTTAGAAAAGCTCTCAAACTGAAATTTTCAGTTAATGGTGCAAACTCTCAAGTTGATCAACGAGTAATTAGGATTGATTGATAAAGAAATGTAGATCGATTTTGCGACCAATTTTTAATGAATTTGACCTGAAATTTGTCTTAAAAATGTGCAGCATTGGTTGAATTTTATTTAAAGGTTGGGTTGAATTATAAGTAGTAAGATTCAGTATATACGCAAACAGAGTTAGTTTTGGAATCTTTTCAAAACTGTTGGTTAAAATCCTTTTATAGGTAATCCTAGTTGTTTGACTTCGTTTGCTCTCTGTAAAATGTACCTTACTTTTACTTCATTTGCATTCTGTAAAACTGATCATTTTTGATAGTCCTTCGTTTCATTTATTTTATTGACGTGAGCTTTTTAATTGCCTGGTTCAAAGTGTTTGTGCGAGTGGATTAAGTTGATATGATCCTGAATAATGTCAAAAGAGTGAGTAAATAATATACCTTTTGTCCCTCGGATAGCACTAGCGATTGTACAGAAGCGAATGAAGGTTGATAACCATTGGAATTGAATTTTAGAATAGTACCAGATAGAATAGAACGATTGCGTGTACTTACGTAGGAAATGGTTTCCTATATTATTACTATTACTCTCCGACTTTCTCTGAAACTCATTTGATTAGCATAGGAATGACTACGAACATATAAGTGACTGTTATCTAGGAAGCCATTACCTCCTCCGAAACATTCGCGTTCGTAGTTCACAATCATATAGTATACAATCAAGGCTGTATCTAGCGACAGGGAACGTGTCCCACCCCTGTAATCTCAAAAACGAAATTATTTTACTTAAAAGTTCCAATAATCGCAAATTTTTTCGCGATATGCGCAAATTGAGTATAATATATAATATATATACTCTTTACTCTTTAGAAAGATTCTGGCCCAATTGAACTCAATTTTTTGCGTCGCGTGTGATAATTGACGCTTATAATAAATATTTTAATAATAACTAAATAAACTAAATATTTTAACCTGTAGGTTGAATTGAATTGAATTAATTTTATTGCTGAGAAAATCAGATATATGTTTTACACACAACTTTATACAGTCATGGCAAAGGCAAATGTGCAGTCTATCCTTCGCTGTTTGATTGTAATTAGTAATTATACTAGCGATTCGTAGTAGTGTATTTTTCAACTTTCGGAACGGCATAACGTGCAGAGTTGCCGATTGTTGATACATATACTAATCATTACGTATAAATGACATTATTGGTGTCCCTCCAAAACCAAATCCTGGATACGGCCCTATATACAATACACCGAATTTTGTATGCAGAAAGATTTCCTACGTACGCATACTGTTTCAGTTGACACAAGGACAGAGGTATGCAGTATGTAAAAACAAATGTAGTTCATGTCTGGCAGAATTGAGTATCTAAATTACACTTGTAATAGAATATTAGAACAGGATACAGAGCAGATAAAAAGCACTGCAAAATGACATAAGTGTATGGACTAAAATGCATACAATCGTATAATGCGAAAAGTTATGACTCAATGTGTAGTATGTATATGTGTAGTAATTAAAGTAAAAGCATTTATTTGTTAAATAAATTCTTTCTTTTGTGGTTAAGTTGGTGGAAAGATGGTCTGAAATAATAAATTGTTGAGCGATTGATAATAAGCAAGCATGACTTGGCTTGAAATCCTGGCATGCAAAAGTTGCTCTGTCGCCAAGAACTAAAGTGACTCGTTAATAATGCAGGATAACCATAACCTTTAAATTGTTTCGAGGATGCGAGAGATGGATAGTAACATTACTTCACTTAAATTTATTTATGATAGTAAAAAGTAAACTTGGGAATGCTGCATTACTGTCCATACTACAGTATATGTACATATATTTCTTTTCTGCATGGTTTACTGTATATTTTTATTATTATGCACTTCTAATAGCGTCGTATTGCTGGTTTAAGCATATTATGCTATACACAAAGTTGTTTTCCACTTCATAGTTCCACTAACTGTTGTCAATGTTATTTATTTGTAATTGATATAGCGCAAGAGCTGCTTAATCAATATAAGGTAAACCACAGCTTTTCTACTTATCTGTACATTATAATGTAATATAAGCTTGGAAACTTTGTGCTGTTGAATGGTCGTCGGAAAGGGAGAAAGTCAATTATCTCCACCGGGAAAGTTTAGAAGAGTATTCTGCCCAATAGGCTCATAGCTAATTTTTAATTAATCCGATAAATACTCTCTTCCAATAAGTTTTTCGATAAGAACTACTGTGCAGTACTCTCTGACGGGGTTTTCTTTTCTAAAATTAAAGGACTATCTTTACAATGCTAAGCGAGGATTGAACTCAAGATATATGTACATACACACACACAAAGAAAGATACTACACAGTAGGTACACACTACTACTACACTATGCAAACTTTTTCCTTTTTTCTGCTCCAATTCTCTTGGCGAAAGTCTAGGCAAATCTCATTCATTGTCAGCAGCCGGATTTTGTACAGAATTTTTGGAAGAAATCAATATTAAAGCAGACTAACTCGCTTCTGCTTTCGTATGTATATGTAAAATGAAATTATACGATATGATAGAAAGCACTGATAAGAGCATGAGACTCCCTACACCCTCACATACACCAAAAGCTCCCTAGCACTTCCAAACTGAATGGAAACATACACTCCTTCTACGGAAGAGTTTGCTTTGCAGCTAGTCCTTATTTGCATAATGACACCATGTAATCTAGTCGGTTACAATTCCTCCGGGGAAATGTGATGGAGATGTTAGATTCGACCTTCTTGTATTACAATTTCCACTGTGCTCTGCAACAACTGAAGTGTGGGTGATTATAGACCAGAGATACACAGCAGGAGGGAGAGATACACCCAAAGTCAAAGTAGATAGGTAAACTAAGTATATAGGTAAAATGTTGTGTAGTTCCACACTGATGTAACTCTATCCAATCTTATAACCAACTCAACCAACGGAAGCAAAATGTATTAGTAGTTTAGGTAGGATACATTATATTCAGAGTCTTCAGTAGTACATACAGATAGTAGATTGTATTAGTATATATAGTGGCATAGTAGTCCTTTGAAATACAAGCAATGCATCAATTATGCAGCCTCACTTACGACAAATAACAACTTGTAGGGCACAGTGCAAAGAAACTTTACTCTCTCCACTCTCTCTCGCACTTTGTAACAATTGAGCAATAACAATTTTCTCTCTAAGCCAGTCAACAACAATGCTCATGATATTAGTCTATATATAAATGTTTCCTGTCCTGACATTTTCATATGGATATATATAGACTCGTCTATTATGTCTACCTCTTAGTTTGTGGCATTTAAGCACGTACTCTGGCTACATGCATATAAATATGTAGATAAACATATTGTACTCCGCTATTGTATACACAGAGAATGGTATTACGGGGTAATGACTTGCTTGAGATGATGAGATGGTAAACGCAAACACATAACTAGGGACTTATTTACAATATCGTTAATATTCAAAAGTCAAATACACTGGACAAACTACAAGGAGAAGGCACAATGGTATAATAATGCAGTTAGCGTGTATGCTTAGAAGAAAATACTAAATTGTTTATTTTGCGTTTAAATAACACTGTCTTATAGTATAACGAGTGTAATATTCGTTGTATATGTGCATTATGTTGGTAGGCATATGGCTGAAAGAGAATAAATACTTAAGTTTCCATGTATGTATCAATTCGTTTTGGAGAAGCCCATGGCTCTAGATTCTATTATTAGATATCAGATACCTACACGAGAGACGAGATGTATACTGTAAATGTCGTCATCCCGCCTAGAAGCTTCTGTAGTGTGAAATTGAGAGAAAGAGCGAGAGAAGGGCAAAAGCTGAAATGCTACAACTGTGTGAGCTGAGCAAAGGACAAATGTCAAAAGTAAACTGAAATGATGTCTTTTCTTTTCTATAGCAGTCTATACCAATACTCAACTTCGTAACATAAGTATATTGGTATAACATACAATAAAGAGAAAATCTACTCTTCGGCCATTTGACTTAGGAGAAGATTGGATTTATTAGGAATGTAAGGTAGATGTAATGAAAATGATGAGAACCATTGCAATAAAAAACAATACAATCAACATTGTGTTAACGGAGATGGATTACAGTGGTGTACAACATAGTTATATCTATGCTTGCACTATTACTGATAATGACGGATATACAAATACTACCTAAAAGAAATGAATCTAGAACCTACCTATACACGTAATAATAAAATAACTAGTTCGCCTACCTAAATTACAGATGGGAATTATTTTCTGGGGTCCTAGAACCTATTTGTGCACAGTGAGATAGAGAGACATACCTGAGAGAGAAAGGAATCTTGGTTAATGTTAGTCACCTACTTACTACATGGAGAGTTTTTTCTATTACAGAGTTGAGTTCAAGTCGGTTGAACATCGAACGTAATTCAATCGAAAAACTAAATCATTATCATGTGGAACTTTTCCCACCACCCTTACACAACAATGCATTACAGATGCTCGAACACTTTTTGCCGTAAATGTAGTCGAGCAATTTCAGCTTATTAGGTACAAGGAGTAGAAGGCTAAACTATTTATATTTTATATTTCTATTACTTCTGTCTGTGCATATGGACCAGAAAACACTTACACGTGAAGAGTAAGTATGCATAGGTATATATAAGCATGTAATCCATTTTTATTACTGATGATGTATATGATAGGAGAAATTGATTGAGAGCATTTCAAAATGTTTTCTTTTACGTATACCTAGCAAACATTACAACACACAATATTCAATACAAACAAACTTTCTTTACACTCGATAAACCTAGAAAGTCCTTAGACGCCCAAGAATGTTCTGACATTTATCATTTATGCTTGACAAAAGCATGTTAAAAACTATTTTCCTTCAACGTTTTAACATAAGCTTCAATGTATTGATAATGTCAAGTCATAAATAAATACTAACATGTTTTTGATGTTTTGAAACATTTTCTGATTGCGAACAAATTGGAATTGTGAGTAGCTGCTCCTGCTGTTACTGACTATTGTTTACTTTTTCATTTGCTTGTGTTTGTAGTGTGTATAGTATTTTACTGTGTGGATGGATGGGATGGGGAAAACACTTGAGAGTTCAATTGACATGTCACGCTTCAAGAAATATTTATTTAGGTTACATTTGGCTACAGCTTTTGCTATGTTGCAAGTACAATGTACACACAATTGAGAGTGTAACTCGTAAAATAATAACTTGGAGAGAGAGAACAGGTGCACTTGTGGTGGTCTACCTTTATGGTGCCACGAACAATTCTCCTGTTGAATTTGCTGGGGAGTAGTGGGAGAAGTAGAGCAAAAAATTGAAATTTCTGATACGCGTTTACTTTGGCTTTGCATGTGCTTGCATTTGTACTTACATTTTGCAACAAGCAGGTAATAGCAGCACTCGTGCTTTCCTTAAAACTGTCTTAAGTGCACAGTTAGTACAACAGGAAGATTTTCCTTAGGAAAACAATGGGGTTGGTTTTTGTGGTTTTCTCTTTCCCATCTTACAAATCAGAAATCCTCCGGATTTAACAACTTCCTAACGCTTGTCCCGTACTTTCACTACTCAAGGCCAGGAAAAACATAACTATGAAAGGAAACAAACATTAAGTCTACTTTTATTAACAGGGCAGGGCTGCGGCATGTCAATTGCTTTGTTTCAACATAATGCCAACATCCTTGCATTCTTCGCCTAAAGAACACCAACATCAAATAAAACAGTTCAAACTTTCCATTCATGACTGTTTCCTTATACCACTACGTAACCCATTTAGTATGTATGCAATTTACTTTCTTCGCTACCACAAATTCACACTGTATAAGTGTTAATGACATTAAAGATTGTATATACAGCTCTCATTTATGTAATATCTGTAGTAATACTCAGTGTACATGTATATATATAGATATACTATTAATTAAAGCAAAACATTCACAAAAGATCGGGGGAAATAGTGCGTTGTATTCATTCATCCTGCATGATAACGTAACGACAAAGGCGAACGTGCTTCCGAAATCCTTTTGGATAATTAAAACACAAACACAGCAATGCATTGTAAACAAATGCGATTTGAATACTTTCACACGCATGACCTACCCACACAAGAGCTAATTCTAATACCATGAGAAATATCCAAACAAACTTAATTCCACACTTCAATTAGTATGACATTATTGTAATTGTGTATTCGACAATTCTGAAAGCATTGTTTGTTATTATGCAACACTCAGCATGACCAAGTGGTAATGTGAAACATATTGTGAGCATAAAATACCTAATCAAATAAATCGATAAGGCGTAGGTACATTGGTACTAGGGTATGCAATACCGGTATTTCAATACCGGTATTTACCGGTAGTACCGGTATTCGAATCCCGGTATTGAGTCGATCAATACCGGTATTTTACCGAAAAAATGTGAATGTTTTGCCTTTCAAACTTTCAGTGTTAGAGATTG
>JAQFYB010001862.1:0-28765 GCA_034694085.1 Pogonognathellus longicornis
CTATGTATGTATAATACCTCCTACCACTATGCAACACTCTTGTAGACATAATAATAATACATCAGTTGGTAGGAGGATTTCTATTAGAGTGCGAAGTAAGCCAAGAATGAAAAAAATGGAGTAGTAGTCCTATAAACTAGCTGTAATAATAATAGTGTGTGGTGAAGATAGCAGAATATTAAATACAAATCATAAAGCTATGCTCACTTACATTACGAACACTCTGCTCTTCTCCAACTAAAACATGAACTTGCCAACAGAATACAAAAGTCCCATTCAAACCAAACCAGTAGTAGTTCAAGATTCCGATTCTATTACTTACACAGGGGACCCAAAAAATTAATACGCCAAATTGTGGTCGACCCTTCAACTAACAACCAAACTAAGCCATCGTCGATCCGCCTAACCCTCATTCATGTCCTCTTATTCTCTCTTTCTCTATACTCCATTCATAGTCACATTCACGCACTCAATTCAAAATCCAAACCAGATCATTAGTAAAAATGAACTACGACTCTCATCATACTTTAATATAGTAGTCAACACACACAGAATACCACGATCCAACTATTTTACTTTACTATTAATACAATGCACCCATCATATATGCGCAATACCAAACATAACGATGTAACGCTGTTGTTGGGTTGGTTATTGGGATTATAAATTTGAGTTCCCATAAAGGCTGCGTGTGGTTTGGTTGATATGAAGCATATTAGTAAAATCTAGCCGAATAAAAGTTGAGTAACTAAATGTAAATCACACTATACACTCTCTGTCAGGCTAAATGTACAAGTACCCACCCCTCCTAGTGTATAAATACAAGTGTGGATGTATATTGAACCCCAGTAGGAGTAGAAGTACAGTATAAAATAATTTCTTTCAATCAAATGTCAGATCATGTCTGGTTGTCTTGTAGTTTTCCCTCATAACTAATGCTAATAGTTTTTAAATCGTTATGTTATGTAGTAATAATAGTGATCCTAATTCGTAGTGAACTAATGACGGTATAGGAAATCCGAGTCGGGTTTAGTTTGAAAAGCTATAAAACTGAAGATGAGTGAGTGTGAGATGGTATGAATTCCTTTTCGTTGTATTTAATACTCTTTTAACTCTTCAATGACTTTGTTCAGTCGGGACAGCTCTTTTTCCACATAAGTCGTCGCAGGGACTTTTTATTACAAAACAGATATGCATATGGCAAGGCTACAGATAGAGTGTATTAGTAGATGCTTATATAAAGCAATTGTATAACATATAATATCTGTAAGCGGAATAGAAGAACGGATATGGATGAACCAGTCCAGATTTACAAGGGTGGAGTGCCTAGTTTTGTACTACTACACTATCTTCCTACTCACATCACATATCACAACACATCAGCCTTCTACATTCAAATAATCAGCAGAGTACAGAAAAAGGAGCAGCAGCAGTCAACCAGCTTTAGAATTTGAATCTGAACAGATGCAAAGCACTTGACGCTTTTTCCTCCGTTCTTGTATCACTATCTCTGTCTTTCTCTCTCTGTACTTATACCATTCAACTTTTAAACTGATTCATAACAGTGTACATACTACTAGGTATACGTTTACAAGTACAGCACTGCATTAAACTATGGATTGAGACTTTAAAACGATTGGTTCATAATAATATGGTAGGTACATGGTATGCTGCACGCATAGGAGGAAATCTTTGGCGTGAGTTTCTTATAGGGTAACCCTTTGTTAAAAATACATTATATTTTCTGCGTGTAATACACTTCTAACTAACTGAACAGTTAATTTTAATTTTCTTTATGCATCAACGTATTCTTTCGTATGCATATAGATGTACTAATAGTACATTTAGAAATACAGGCAATCGCAACAGAACAAGACACATTTGTCTGCTTTGTGTACAGTAGTATAAACACAACATAATTATATTAACCAAACTGAATGTTTTTTCTAGCTTGTTGCTTGAAGACGTTTTAAACATATGGGTATACACTACATTTCCTTCTCTGCTCCTTTCAAGTGGTTTTAAATTCAATTCGACCCATCCCATAAGTATACAAGGATTCTGACTTGTCTCGAGTAGCTTTGACCTGTAATTCAATGTAGTGTGTGATGTGTGTGTTGCAGAGCCCATCCTTAACAACAGAACACACTGTTTTGTGCATGTAACATCAATGTGTGCCCACAAGCTATTACGGATCGAGAGAGAACAAATCTGCGTATGTGCTTTGTTTTGTTATAAGTATCTGTATAGTAGGTAGGCATTACTAGTAGTAAATAATAATATGTAAAAGACGAAATTGTAACAAATGAAAACACCTACGCACGTGTGCAACTTATATTACATTGTTAACAAAAGGTTAATCAAAAGTAAAGAATGAACCGAATGTATTCTTATTTACTATTTAAGAACGAAGGAACGAACGAGTAATGTATGAAGAAGTATGTATTATGACTGGAGAGCTTTAAAAAAAATTGTTACGCTAGTTAATCAGAAAGCAAAAGAAATTAAATGTTGCTCAAAAGTTCAATTGCACTAAAGAATATATCAGTTCAAAGTTTTGACACTTATATCCTTGCTCTGTATTGTAAACAGCTTTGAAGTTAAGTAAGGTTAAGGTGTAGAGTAGTAGTTGTTGTAGTAGTAGTAATGTGTTTACACGAAGTCAAGTCACAACAACAAAAAGAGAGTAGTATGCTAACTAAATACTTACTACATACATACTATACTGTACATATTACAGAATGAAATCCCAATCAAGTAAAATAAATATGGGCACGACGAGCCAAACCAGAATATGTTAGACAATCAATAAGTTTCCCAATCAATAGTCATTTCTGCAGAATTGGATGCGATATGAATTTCATCTCATGTCTCATAGCGAGGAGGCAGTGTTTGTTCCTTTGCTTATTATACTATACGAGCTCTCCATTTGCCTTTCCAATTATCTTAAGTTTAATTTACGATAGGCCTTCACAATAAAATAATAGAATTCAGAACTTTGTTTGAAAAACAGTAAGGAACAACAGTTAACTTAACATGCAACAACTACTAACAACCCTGAATCACTTAACAAGCCCAAACGCACAGCAACAACAATTTCGTTGTGCACTTCTTATTATGTACTTTAGTATTCTTCATAATGCACTAAAGTATACAGGTAGAATAATACGAAGAAAAATATGAAAACAACCACGACAAATCCTCCACCTACTCTCCACTAATATTCTTTACTTTCCTTTCGCCAAAAATTCCGATAGTCTATTGACAATACATAGAAACTGATGAGTATTGCCCATTTCAATAGAACATAGCAAAATTTATGTTCATTTAAGTCAGCAAGTTGAAGCCCCCCGTATGCTTCGCTCAGCATGATCAACATGAGTTGTTTTATGAGTTTGAGTTAGCAAAACGACTTCAAAACGAATGCCACAGCTTAGAAAGAGAATAGTTACGACCAATACTTAATTCACGTTACGATTCTATTGTGTAGCTATATTAAAGAAAAACGGAAAGTTATTACTTGTTTCGTTGTTTCTATACACCTTTATTACTACTACTAATACACCTGATTTTTCCTCCAGGATACATTACCGATAGTTCCGGAATCTTTTTTCATCCCAAGACAACAGATGAACAAAAATATTTTATTTTCCTAAAGATTCCATAATATGTACATAATATCTTTAAATGCTAGCAACAAAATCGTCTATTGGATTGGCATATGGGATTAAGGATAGTATCACAATAAAATTAACAATGGAAGGTAATAGTTTGGATAAATCAAAAAACATCGAGATGAAGAACAGCAGCAGGAGCAGAAATGCAGAAGACAAGGACCCGATAAAGAAGGGAGCCAGCCAGGAGCGCCAGCCCATCTCGTTCATAATAATTACACAGCCCATCCCATCCTATTTCATTTTCATTCTCAATCTCATTTTCATTTGAAGCTTTTGGAAAGGCTGCCATGCCTTTGCCATAGCAAATCAAGCCATGCCACTATACTGATGCCACTACTAGTGCCAGCTTCAAGATGACAAGACAACACAACGAAAGAATACACTCAAGGTTTTACATCATCATACATACAACATACATATCAGAACATACAAGCTGAGAGATGAAGTTTCCATTTTATTTCATCCATCTATCCACATCTCGTCAGCTCCCGCAGCTTCCTGAACCAGCGTTGTTGAGAAAAACTGAATTCTATTCTCTACTCTCGGTGCCTATTATTA
This sequence comes from Pogonognathellus longicornis, assembly GCA_034694085.1. Classification (NCBI taxonomy): domain Eukaryota; kingdom Metazoa; phylum Arthropoda; class Collembola; order Entomobryomorpha; family Tomoceridae; genus Pogonognathellus; species Pogonognathellus longicornis. The sequence goes on from JAQFYB010001862.1 coordinate 4,236, forward strand.
TTCCTAATCACTCAACTCCGATTCAATACCACTAATCCATAACAATACACTATAAAAATAACCTACATACTATTACGTATTCATAATGGGTACACTTACACTTACACCACCATCCACAAACACCACATTAATATAGAAACAAACATAAAGTACCTAGTACCTAACTAATATACACAATACCTCTCTAGAATGAAAACAGTAAAGATTCAGTTTGATAGTATAAAGCGAATGAAGCATGGAATGGAACATGAGTGTATAGAATGCGTAAATACATACACAATACACACACAGCGGAATATGTAATAATCTTTCACAACAAAACAACCCTCACTTGGCTGGAATTGACTTGAGCTGAACTATGAACCTGCCGTGAAGTATACTACACACAAAAATCCGCTACGCTCCTCTTTCTCTTGTACTTCACTGTACCACAAAGTACAAAGCCATCTCTTTATGTTAACAATCTCATATGGCAGCTGAATAGGATATGTATGTATATGAAATGAAACGAAAGAGCATTAAGCACATTAATGTATGAGAGAATACATGGGAATAATAAGTAATCATATAGACGAGTTAAACCACTATTCTGCCAATAAGTAATGCATGTGTGTCCATATACTTGAAAACTGTTAAAAGCAATCCACCCTCCTCTTTCCGAGTATAGTTAACACAAACTGAGTAATACAGGTGTATGATGAGCCATTCATCGAATCATTATTGTGGTGTGTTCGGGTGAACTTTTGTGTGTGTGTGCATATTACTACTCCAACCAATACGTCATCTCATTTCACTTGCTCGTTCAAACTTAAGCCCACTTCATTAACTAAATACATTAGCGTCGTTCCTTCCTACACACACTTCACCTCACTCACTGTGTTTCTGTATTCACACAGAACGCAGATCATAACAATCCTATAAACATTTGCTGAGCAAAAGGCAGTAGTACATAGAAGAATGCTATAGTTATTAGTGCATTGCACAGTAGACAGTGTATTAGTACAATATTATATTCATAAAGGCACATTTTTAGTTGTAAAGGTTATGTTATGTTGTGCGATGTGTTGTGTGGTAGATGGAGGAGTATCAGACAATATATTATGCACTTGTATCTGTAGGATGTAAACAGAAAGAGCCGAGCCCACAAGTCAAAACAATTTATTTTTTATTGACAACTACATCACTTTATTCAATAGAACATCTAGCCGCTTTCAAAAAATCATTATTAAAAGGGTGGTCGTGCGGCTAATTTAGATAATGACTCCTCCGTCATATCATAAACCTCAAGAAAGGATTTATTTTCCCACAAAACCATCATTCAGATGGGAATCTAATTGTAAGAGGAATATATGCATGCCTCTGTAGAATCTTAAACCTTCCTCAAGATAAAATCATGGGGAAGGCAAAGGTGTTAAAATTTTCTAGATCTTTTCGAATCATTTGAAAATTACGTGCACATAGTGTGCCCCAATTACATCGTAAAACAAAAAGATTTTCTCATGGATTTCTGGGAATTATGATAATAAATTCACATTTTTTACACGAGTTAACTCTTCTAGAAACATTTTATGACATTCTTTAGTATTGTGTACGTTAATAGTAACTATGTACAAGTATACCAGAAGTGTAGCATACATTACATGGTGAAATGAAGCACCTTGCTTGGCTTTTTAGCTTTGTGGTGAGAATATTTATGTTTTTCATGAATGTACATGGAGTATTTATTAGACGATAGTAAGGAGCATAAAATATAATTTATAAGTGTAGTAGGAGGGGCTTATACCATAAATGTAAGTACCATACACATTATACGACTGTTTGTACACTAATAGTAGATATAGCATTGATAGAAATTCATAATACATGGTCTATGGACAAAGATTCATCGAAGTGAGCCAAGTGCTAATGAATAGTGCTGGCAAAGCTCAAAATATTGAATGCTTTTCTGTTTCGGTCAACAATTCATTAACAACAAGAGCCAAAGCAATGTTACTAATGCAAACTTATGTAAAGTATAAAGGCAAAGCAAAGCAAACTGCACTAACACCATAATACTACTACGTGCAGTGTTTCATTGCTCTTTGTGATAATAATACTTAATCCCCATATCAAACACAAATATGCATTGTACTACAAAACGACTTAGACAGACAGACGAGTGAAGTATAAGTATCTGTATAGAAACAGCAGTACATTTCTTGTCATTACATTTCCATTTCATCCCAACCAGGAGCAGGAGCATACACACATATTTGTCTGTTTGCATTTGATTTAGCATTTAGTACTTTGCTCTCATGTCGACTACTCCCAATATCAATATGAATACGCTTGCCTTTATTTCGCTTGTTTAACCTTCTTCTTCACTACTAATACACGACGTGAGTACCGAGTACGTTCCAAAGAACTCAAGACCATCATTCTCAACATCATCAAAACATAATGCAACAACGGCATATACAAATAGTTGTACAGTACCATAATGAAGAGCATTTGCTACTTGAGAATCCCAATGTGTTAGGCCTCGTTGTAAGTTTGACTCACAGAGAATTTCATGCAAGTTTTACAAGTACAACTTTTATTTGCATTACGAAGCATAGACATAATGTGAAGAAGGTACTAAAATATAAGAGTGAGTACTGTATACAATGTATTATACTGTATAGACGAAACAGTAAAAAGCATAATAATATTATTTGCTGTACACTGTGTGATAGTAAAATAGTTGTAATATTGAAAACACAGATATGAGATAGTATTATCTGGACGATTACTACATCATTAAGATAGCACGACTGCTAAAAGCAATAAAAATTATACGACTCTCTTCTAAAAGGATTCATTTTAGTTAATTTGCTTATCAAAACATATGGCCAGAGAGAAGAGTAAAATAGTATCATTTGATAATCAATATTTCCACAAAGCAATACAATTATGAGTCTTTTCATGGCAGCTCCAGTTCCGACAAAATTAGCATTTTAATAAGATACTCAACTCATAAACTCCTCTATAAAATAAACAAGAATCAAAATTTTTCTCTTCATCAACACACTCTCAGTCAGTAAACTCAGAACTTCAAAGTCTCCGATTGCAGTCGTAAAATAAAGTGTGCATTTCATATCAAAGAAAATAAAAGCACACACACACACATAACATTCAAGATAGACGCATACGTTGTATTTGCTGTCCTGTCCTGTCTGTGTATATATAAGTAGTAGTTGTTTCCATTCCATCACGTTGTTGTGTTGAGCCTGGTTAAAAAGCGAAGAGGTGAAGCCAGTCAACTCGTCAAACATCCAAACTCAACAAATTCAACATACCTACAAGGTACTAAACTAATACAAGCAAAAGCTCTCTAAAGAGCTGTGTGTCTTCCGACGGAACTCTACTAGTCTAACTCAAGTACTCCTTTTCTACTTATAAAGATACTATTATTATTATAAGCAATAAATACGTGTGTATGAGAGTGTGTGTGCGCTGTGTGCATTAGAATACAGAACATAAAGCTCACTATATACACACATACTATCACTATGTTACCTGAAAATATACTACCAGACTACGCAAAGGAATCCTAGTAATGTAATTTCATGTAATTCTACATTGGACAACATCATAACCTGACGTGAAGTGCAAGAGCATGTAATTACATCCAAGAGCAAGGAGAAAGAAACTAAAAAACACAGAATCAACAATGTATCAGTGAGTAACAGAATAAATAGAGATAGATAGCCGCAGATAAAATGTCTGATTGCAATTTGATTGGCTTATTGATGGAAGTGAACCTCCTATTAGCAATAAAACTGCAAATTTTCCCAAGTTTCTTCTACTCTGCTTAATGCATAGCTTTGTATTAGTATATGTGCAATAATAAGTAATGTAAATGTAGATGTTCCATTGTATTATTATTGTATAATACCGTACAAAGAGTGAACGCATATTATATAACTTTTAAATGTAGATTGTAGTTACTTTACTATACATAGGGATATATCCAGTATGTAGGTACAGCAAGATTAGAAAAAGCACGTAATGAAAAAATATTTAAAAAGAAAAAGAATTAACTCTGCTACAAGTATGTGATAAGTAGAATATAATAAGAAGTACACACAACAATGGATATAATCGACTCTTTCCACACATTAGTACACATGCAATGCTCACAACTACTGTGCTGAGAGCAGATAAAATAAAACAGGAGCAAAAGCCGTGCTGCTGGAATGAAAATGAAACTTTCAGAAGCAAGTAATCATATAATGGAGCTAGTACATTACATACACTGCATTCAAACCCATAGAATCATATTAGTCAGGAGTAGTTAGCTGGAGAGTGGTATACAGAGAGAACCGGTCGGTTCGGCAACAACAGAAATGTTACCAACCTATAAATTAGGGTAAAAAGCCACTCGAAATTCGCGTAGCAGAACAAACGACGACAACGAACGAGTCAATAATCAGTTTAATGCATCTCAACTCAACTCTCCACACATATACGCATCACATCACATCATCGACAGCCAGTCAAAGTCAAGCCACTTACATACAACAAGGCGTAGTTCCAACACAGCACAAATACACTCACATACTCTACATACATACTGTCAGTAGGTATTTATAATTTTAAATACATGCCTAGGTATGCATTATACATACTTCATACGTTTCTACATTTGTTAAGTAGGTAAGGTAAAGGTATGCTCACTTAAATACTGAAGCTCTACTCCAGTTTTAAATGCATCAATTTGATATGCATAGTACTAGATGGGATTATTGTGTACATTACATACCTACATTACATAATACTTGATAATGTAAAGTAATCTACACATCCTTTTACCTATATACTGTAGTACATGTATAAAATACAGACGTGTATGTGTATGTGCTACAGATACAAGCAGACAGACAGACACATATTATTTTATATTGCACAAAAGATATGTAGGTATGTATAAAGAAAAGCTAGTGCGAGTAAAAACTTCTTTTTATCATCATCAGTATTCTCATTGTATCTCAACTAGGTATTGCTACTCTACTACTTTACTTTTCTCCTTCTTGACTTGTACTCATCAGTTAGTTAATTCTTCTAGTTGGTCTGCCAATAAAATACATAAAACAAAGCACAGTCTCTCTATTATTACATTTTATATGTGTATCTACTTCTAAAGTACCACTGTAATAATAAGCTAATAGCGATGTTCATGTTGATACAAAACGAAAGCAATATATGTCGGCTCAACAGCCCGCCAGCTCAACTAACTTCTTCATCTATCTTTTCCCTGTGTTTTCATTTCCTTTTCAATCGTCTTCTCTGCATTTTAAACTCTATCACTTGCTCTTCTCAAGCTTCCTTCACATAATTGCCGCCAGCAGCTGGACTTCATTTTATTGTGATGTCTACATGCACTACAACACAGTCCTTTATTATTATTATTACCTACTGCGTTTATATTTAAACATGATAGGCACTTACAGCCAATTATAATCACATTCTCCATCCACTAATAGCTGTAAAGCTTATAGCACACTGTAATAAATATATCTTTTTCCGCGCAAACACATATTTCTGTGCTCAGACCCATGACTGCGCTAACTATATAGGTAGCTACCTTATACACTACAGAATACAGATACACAGCATCCGCGTGTGTTTCTACTCAAATTGCGATTTGTATTCATCTCTCTCAATGACTTTTCAAGCAACGCATCTCTTCATACAACACATCACATTAAATTTACAAATGATTCCATCACAGGCAATACAAGAGATGTATGTATATATATTTTAGGAGGTAGTTGTTGTATGTAAGTATGTACAGTTAGGAGAAAATTAATTAATTCTGGCACTATGCAGCAAGGCACACTGTGTAAAATAATAATGCTTGATGAATTTTGGTCTTTTATAGGACTTCTACCCACGACAGCATGCAGTAATAACAAGTACGAAACAATAACAGAGAACTATACCCTCATCTCAGAACAGTCAGTGAGTTAACTAATGAAATCTCGTTTAAATTTGCATGACACTTTCGTGATTCTTTCTTCAGTATGTGTAAGTAGCATGTAGGTATGTACTATGTTGGATGGTTTATGTATGTTTGTGCCTTGTGTATCGTAATACAGAAGACAACGAAAATATTTTATAGTATGTGTATGTTGTAATAGTGGTAGTAATGGTATGATGATTTCTTGTGCATCCATCTTCCCATTTATATAATAGGAGTATACACATAAGTACGTACGTGTATGCACAAGGCTCGACAGACAGCTACCTTAACAAATTATAATCACTGTCGAAAAAAATTAATTGCCTGTAGGGCATTTGATTACCTACTCTCTTTAGCTTATTGTTAACTTTGCATCCTCGGCTAACTTAGTGGCATTATCACCATCTTTATTATGCTCTTTTTCTTCATGCATTATAACACACACAAGTTATTGCTTTGTTGTATGTAATGTTAGTCTTGTTATTGGAGTGTCTATCTACATGTTACAACGATAGATATATCAGAGATGAATAATTTATATTTAAAAACTAAATATATCTACCAACGAACCATGCTTCTGCGGTTGCACTGCTATAACACGTTCGTCGTGGTAGAAATATAAGTACAATGTTAACCTCATGTCTCTTAACAATATGATTTGATAATTGCGATAGCCATTTCCCCACTAGTAGTCATCACCTATGAAGAAACACACGAGTACACGTAATTTGAACAAGGATCTTCCTCCCTCCCTGACCATAACTTATGAATTATGCTCTGGAAATGAAACACACAGAGAGCCACGCCATACATGCCAAAGAAAACAGAACCTTTGAAAAAATTTAATCAAATCAACTTGTAGAGCACTCAGCGTTAAAACTCTTATACTAAAACACACACCAAGAGGAAAAACAAAACTCCAGCTCTAATTACAATAATTTTCCCAGCTCATCAAAACAAAACATCCTCTAAATAAATCTTCAATGGCTGCTTTTTATGAATAAGACACACCACGTATGATTCTAATTACTTATATGGAAGCAATTCAAACTTTAAATTTTAATTAGCAAACGTGGGTTTGTTCTAGATTAAATGTACAGTACATAGAATGAACTATTTGATTCACAAACTAAGGGAATTTAAATACATGGTAGGTAACGTACGTGCATGTAATTATGTGGCTGTGAGCGAATTTTTATTATTTCAGTGGAAAAATATCATTAGCTTCTCATAGTGGCGGCTCTAACACTAAAATACAAAGACAGGTAGGTCATGGACCACATCAGTATTGAAACTCTTTATTAAGCAAAGTTACAAAGACCTCACATAGTAGGTTTAGTTTTATGAATAAAAGTTAACTGAGTTAAAAAAAACCTTATTTCGAAAGTATTGCTACTATTTTGACGATTAATAAAACCAACTGAAACCAGTTTGTGACATTTGACACTGTTTTTACATAAATTCACAATTGTACAATATAAAGTGTTGACGAAAGTCATGATTCTTGTGACAACAATAATATTATTCTGATGAAACAAACCCCTAAAAAATTCATATCTGTAAGATTTCTTGTAATTAATGGAATATATAATTCACAATTTATCATTACACGAAAATCAATCGAGACATAAAATTGTAGCACATTTATTATCTACCATGAAAATTGCTAATTGATATTTGTACAGAAGGTTTAAAAACCTCAAGTGTAAACAAAATTTGATCATCTCCCATGAATCGTAAGTCTATTGGGTATTCGAAACACAAGGAAAATAATGTGTAACTGGTAAAATGAAAGCCCACCAGGAAACAATGAGAAAAGAGTTTGTGTGAAGCTGTTGGAAAGTTTACACTTTGGCAGTGTGAGGCAATTGGGCCCTCCTATTTGGTGTAAAGCCTCAACCATTGCGTGCTCGACCAAACGAGCCAATGCGAAACGTTGTTGTAAGATACACAACACTAAACAAACAAACAAACAACCCTTTGACAAGAATTTTGCTACCTAAGAACTAACTGTCTATGTCTACTAGCCAACAAATGTAGGAAGGTCTCTAACAAAACGTCTGCAGCAATTATATTAGGTATGTGTTAACTAATCAAGATAGTAGCAGCCATTCAGGCGTAATGTGAATGGAACAAACCAAGTCCAGTAGCCCCCTTCTTACTTATCATTTGCCACATTACTTGAGTCATTAATTCATTTATTTTCATTACAAACTACCTTTTAGATTCAATAAAATCTTTTACAACAAACAGCGCAGCAGCAGCAGCGGTATACAAGAAATGGACTATAGCTATAAGTGTAGTCCAGTTGTTGGAAGAACGAGATTAGTACACACAATTACTCCTAGCATTATAGCATTCCGTTGTTCAAATGCGATTTAATTTTACTATCTATGTACTAGTACAAGCTGACCATAGCATAAAATATAAAAATATTCCCAATCTACATCTACATATTCACATTTACAGTAGTTGGTAGTGGTAAGTCATAATGGTAATGGCAGTGCAGCATCGGTTAGCAATATATTTACGTTTATCTACATGTACTTTATATTTACGAGGCGATATCTTCATTGCATCAAATCCAATTTAATTTTTAACTCTTGCTGAACAGAAATCCAATCGAAAATGAGATCAGGTCAAGCAATTTGATCTGGTCTGGATCTACTCATCAATTAAATCAATCTGATTTGATGTGATGTGATCGTATATATTTATACAGTCTACAGAGATAGAACGTATCTGTATATAATTGTAAATTCCTATAGGGATTCGCATACAGATACGCTAGTAGTAGCTTTGTAATGTATTAACCAATACCAATATACACTTACAAATAATACTCTTAGAGTACTGCTGACGATTTCTCTATTCAACTTTTGCTCTCAACCGGAATTAATAAGATAAATCAGCTTGGTATTTCTTTCTTCTTATTACGAAAAGATACATTTACCTTTGGTTGTTTTCTATTACATAGAAAATCACATATGGTATATTATACTTGACAGTAAAGCAACCACAGTAATGTGTAATAAGACACTCAGACACACATGCCTCAAAGTAGCAAGTAGACCAATCCCATTTGAAAGAATAAAAAACTGTTTAGCGTAAAGTGGACTGGACTTGTCTTGTTCTGGTTGACTTGACTCGATTTGACGTTCATCCAGCCAGCGTCACACCAAACAACACCAACTAACAACAGATCAAATCAGTTTGATCAGATTAGCTGACTAAGGTATGAAAGTGATATTTATTTCGCACACAAGGCAGAATATTAAATATTACCCATATGCAATCCTTTTATATCTCGAGCTCTCTGTGTGTATTCCATCCACCATACCAACCAACTAGCTCCTTCAGAATTCAGACTTTACATAACACAAGAAGAACACAAACATTCATTCCATTTCTTCAACTCTCCTTCGCCCAACAATCCTAAAACTCCAACAACAACATGAGCCTTCAATTCCCTATGTGCTTCACTCTGACTGACGATGAGATGAGACAAGACCAGAATGCATTATAAACTTGGTTATAATATTTCATTGTAGGAAACAATACAATCAAAAATTACAAAGATGGTCACATTCATGTATGTAGCAGCAGTGCATAGTAGCTCCTGCTATTCAAGCCTAGAGAGAGACCAAGGCAAACTCACTCTCTCAGTTAGTAAGTCAAGTAGGTAAATATTTCAATCATGCCTTTACCTGTCCATCCATCTAATCAATCCACCCTCCTTTTTATAATACGCATGCAGACACCTATTTACACCACCACTATAATATATTCTACGTATATACACCACAAGAGTATCCTTACAGACCTATGCAACGTACCTAGTACCCGTACCTACCTACAGGATAGTAATAATAATAATAGTAATAATAATAATATGCTTTTTACAAATACTTACTAATACTACCACTACAGCATACTCTACCTTAGTGTATGTATTGTATGTATATGTACATAGTATTTACTACATTGTGCACATTTGCATATGTACATAGTGCATGTACAACACATCAGAGTCTTAGCATTAAATCTCAGCTAGTTACTCTAAAGCATTACATAGCTATAGGAGAATCCTAACTAGAGTCTGTCATGGACCAGGACGAGGATCAGACTGTTTATAAGTTAAGTCTGCAAAGAAAATCTGTTTTCATCGGAGTCTGTCAGAGTGTTTGAGTTTTATGTGGACAAGGTGAAGTTGAGAGTTGCATAGTTTGTAAGTTTGTACTAAACAATGTTGACTGGACTGGACTGTCTGGACACAAACACATACTTTACTCAAATCTAATGGTGCATTCTATTGTATTCCGATCCTAATCCTTCGAATCCTATCAAAACCAGGAGAGGAGATTTGATTTTTATTCAAAGGGCATCTCGACAATAATCAGACCTTGCATCGAATCTGTGCATATGCATATCGCCGTAATTCCTATACGTATACTATTACTTGCGATTACTCTTATCCCACTACTAGACACTGTTGAGCATGCAGTGAGCCAACAACAGCAGCAATATCACATACAAGGCTGTGTAGTCAAGTCAAGTTGATATCAGATCTTGTAGTCTTACATAAATACCTACTCCCAGCTCTATCACTGTACATAAACAGTCAAGTCAGAAGCAGAGGACGAAGGAAGGTGCAAACCGGCTCATCCAGTCTGTTTCCTCAGCTTGGAAAATTAGCCATTGTGAGTGTAATTTAGTGCTAGCCTTCCCATTCAATCCATTTTCGTTTGCGTACGTACACACAACATAACTAGCTATAGATGAACAATGTACTGCTGAAGCTTGCTGTGTACAATATAGCTATGGTATGTGTGTACAAGCAATGTTACTAAACATATACAATAGTATGTACAGTATGTAGTAAGCAAGAAGACATAGAACATCGAATCTCTGTGTAGTATGTTGTATGTGTGTGTCTGTGTGTGCATATGTTGTAGTTATGTGTAGTATATAAATAATGTGGTGTAATGTAAAAGTAAGTGCAGCTTTCCGTGTATTTAGCTGGGGAAATTATCGTGGCAGCCATCACAACATAATATTATAAGTAACAGCAGAATGCTAAGTACGAACAGAGTGTCTTAAACGAAAAGGTAATTTAATGTAAATGTAAAATGTAGTATTAGCATGCAAAATGCAATGTAAATAGTCATAGCCTATCGATCAAACTCCTTGTCTGTTTTCCTTCTAATTCCCTTTTATTTTCTAACGTTTTAACTGAAAACTGTTACAGAATACATCAATTATCTTATGTAAAAGTCGAGCGTATCTCATTCGTCTATTGTTTCATTTGAGCTGGACTCAGGTGTGATGTGATATTTTGGCTTGTAGTCCTTCAGGTGAGACAAGTTAAGTTGGCCATTCATTTTCCGTCTCGTGTGTACACTGTCAATGTTATCTTGTATGTGGCATCATCGTTTCATTTCATTTAACACAAACTCATTCTTTCCATGCACTGACTCATTATTATGGCGAAACCAGAAACTACATTAATGACTGAGCAAGTGAGCAAGAGAACAAAACAGATATACAAACAAACAGCAAAATATACAGATAGGTCTAGTGACACAATGGACAGGGAGAGATAGATGGATAGATGGAGAATGACAGAGACACAGGGAGAGAAAATCTTTTCACCATGGTGTACTAAGTAAGTAGTGTAGTGTAGTAAGGTGGCTGGCCATCAATCCTAAACAATGCTCAATCCTGATGTCAATTTCTTTCTGGACTTTTGTTGCCCAGCCCAGTTTTATTTACTTTTCTGGCAAATAAGAATGTTTTTTCATTGGGCAAGCTGAGAAAAGAGCAGAGGTTGGCATAAAACTTGATAAAATGCAATAAACTACCATCTACGACAGAAATTCTTTGTAAATTGTACATCAATTGACTAGTAAAGATACCCACACAAAAAGTGTTATTGTACAGAGTCCTCTATTCCTGCATGACCAACCGGTAAGTTATAGCACTAATAATATTATATGTACTGCTATTTACTCAACGTTATTATAGCTCAAGTCGTAACTACGTATGGAAGTACACCACTTAAACTGACCTCAACGTCAAGTTGAGTGAAAAACTCGAGTCAAAGTCAACCCATCAACGTCACCTGCCTTTATGCACATCACCTCGAGCATTCAGCTCGCTCGCAATCTTATAATGAATATCTGCTCTCACTCACTCACTCACTCAAATCACATTCACCATCAGCCACTTCTCCTGCCTTATTAAGAAACATGAAAAATTGCCAAGCAGTCGTCCGTCGAACAAACAATATGAGCAATTCTTCCTTTTATTACACACGAACAACACAATGCAAATTCGCTAATTTTCCAACACATACATACAATTATTGCATTTCTATCTCATTACATAAACGAATGTGTATTTATGCTTGCACGCATAATAATTGTAAAAATCACCACAAAAAAATACGCACACAAGCACATGTAAATTATTATTACCATAATACGTGTTTACAAAGTGTATGTTGTATGTGCAAAGTATGAATATATCTTTTACATACAACATACACAACAGAGAGTGAGAAATCTCCTTGTTTAGTAAATACGTATAAAAGTGCGGGGGATTAACATTACAACAAGAAAAGATGCGGCATTAAAGAAAAAAACATGATTGTGATGTTTAATACATAGTCAATAAATAAACTGAGAGCTTCACGGCACTGTGTAAAGCACAGAGGTAAAAAAATCCATCACATAACTCATTTCATTATGTAGCCGATAGATACTGACAATGACAATAATCTCCAACTCTAGTATGTATTGTTAGAAGCTCTCTATGTGCTATTCGAGTTTAGCTTTTTGTATTGCTATACAAGCATGTAATATGTAGTTAGCTTATTATGATTGTGAGTTGACTCATTTAACCAGCTAAGTATGTACTACGTGCAGTGTAGTTACTACACGTAGTAGTAGTGAGGTTCTACGTGTGGGACAATGACAATGACAAATTCTCTCACAACAACCAAGTATCAACTTTGATGGAAACAAATGGCGAATTAATTCCTTCAGAATCTCATTTAATCCCTCATAAATAAACGCGTAAATATTTCACTGACGGAATGACCAAATTCTCAACGGTATTCGTTTTGTCTTGCATGTTACCACGTTAAAACTTGTAACTCGGACAAACGACACACACAAACACACATATGGTAAAGGCAAATAAGAACTCCAAAATAGAAAAAAAGACATGGCAAGACAAGAGCATGAGGAGTGAGCAACCCGTCACAAATTTCAAATCCATACTCCAAACATGGATTGCTCTGTCCGTCCGTCCGGGATTCATAACCCATTACATCACATCACTAACAAGTACTATATACTTAGAGTGCACAAAAAACCTCAACATATATTTATACACTTCCCTTTGCTTGTGTATGTATAATTGTAAGTACATTACATACTTACATGTATTTACAATTTTATTACTTGAATAATATCTACTTGTAAAAAGTCAAAAGTCCCCGTCCACCTGTACCAACAGAATGAAAACCCGGAAAGTCACAATATTATACACAAAGTACTAATCTTAATGGATGGTTAGAGATGTTTAGAAAATTTTGGATGCATCGTTAATACAAAATACAATACGTATAAAAATGCATTTTGCTCACACAACAAAACAGACACGCATTACGCTACATTAAATTTATTTTTTCTGTACACATCTACATGTTACAGGTTTGGTTCGCCAAGAGAGTGGAGTGTTGGAGGAAAATTCAACTAATTGACTTTCCTCTCACCTCACCTCCAAAACCATTATGTGCCGAGGCATAAAATAAAAGCAAATCAAATAAATTCTCTCTCCTTCATTGTGTTCCTACTAATACAAACAAGCAGACACACTCACACATGCATTTACTATGCACACATATACATCTCCAGTCATTGTATTGTATGCAGTTCAGTATAATAGTCATGCTCATGACCTAGTGTGAATTATCGAGTAAATATGACTGCAACCATCCCACCTTTAAAACCCCTGTGTTTCTCTAACGTTTTATTTTATGTAAATGCGTTTGCTTACGAGCTAGTTAGTGTTTCTTTAGTTTGCTTTCCTTTCTTTAGCACTCTACACTGTCTACACTCCTACTATTATAGTAATACTCTGTATGATCTTCGGAAATGTATCCGTGAGCTAGTCTTTCTTCCCGGTTATAAAAATCTAGGAAGAAATTCCACGCCATGGCTCACCCCGTGTAACTATTACTAAAGCAGGCCACAGTCAGTGCAGGGGGCTTTAGAAATTTTTATGAGACTAACAACTCTGGACTACTACAGTAAAAATCACATCCAAAGCAGATTTTACTGTTTATGTATTATTATTATGTTTGTGTGGTAGGTATGCTACTAGCTTAATACTGTTATATTGCCTACAGAACACATTTTACATTATTCATTTACATAACACTAGGTATGTAGGTTTTGTACTGTAGTAGAGTTGGTCTGTTCCGTAGTTTTAGTAAGGTCTAGGGATGTAAGTAATGTAATGTTCTGAAATCTCCTAAGATTTCAAGACAAACCATAAGACAAGAAAATATGTGAAAGGGCAATGTTGGGAAAAGAAAAGTACCCCATTGTATAAGCACACAAGTCAAATTTTCAAGTCTCTTTCATGGAGACCAGAACGCATAATATATAAAATACAATAAAACAACCCTAAGGCGGCCACGGTTGGCTCTGGTTTTGGATTGCTGTGCAAGACAAGGTAGGTAAGCACTTGGAGAGCCCTATGTGTGCTCACGCTTTTATTTCAATGGATTTCACACCGAGTTCTGTGCACAGAACAGAAATTTGTGTTGTCTTTCTCGAAAGAATCAAGTCAACACAAGGGTTCTATTATTATTACTAGCCATCCATAAGCTAATGCCAGTTTGGTTATGGTCAGGGCCACTACACAGCCCATTCTTTACTGGGAGTCACCAAATTTTCCCTGCTGAGAGACCATTGTTGATGTGTTAGCAATGGTTATCTTGGACGTTAGACTCGCTTCGTAGGACTGCAGTGTTCAATGTTGGTTGTATGCTCAGCTGGTAAAAACAAGTGGAGCACGTAGAGAAAATAGATGAAGTGGACTCATATTTAAGTAATAGCGATTCTTAGCAATGCAATATAATACACTATGCCATATGAACAAGAATTTCATGCTTGAGACGAAACCAACACAAACTAAATGCTATGTTTTGTATGAAGATAACATTTGTAAATTCCTTTTCGCATAATATTACTACTAAAAGCATTTTGTGCCTGTACCATGCACCACCCCAATTCTGAGAAATCTGGAAGGGAGCACTTGAAGAATTTCCTGATTTAATTAGAATTAAGAATTCGGGAAGAGCCAAGAGGAAAGTCCATGGGTAACAATTCAATTACCCTCTCTTTTGCAGAACTAACGATTTTAATATTATAAGGAAGCTGACGCAAAACACAAAGAAAACTAAGACGCAGTAAATTCTTGACGGTGATGTCAGACAAGTTTGTATGTAGCAAAAACGAATCCCATAGTGTAACAAAATCTAATATTATTATGATCAGTGAAAAACCAATTATCTCAAGAACAAAGGACCGGCACCGGAAAACCTACCATGAAAAAAACACAAACTAATAAAACCGGCTTGCTAACCAAAATTTCCTCATTAGCAGTGAGCAAAGTCAACTCAAAGGGCACGAGTCATTTCTCTCTTTAGCTCTACATACCACCTTCTTATATTTTATACAGACCTTGCGTACATCCGATCAAGAGTTGATAACTTCGTATCTAAAACACATTAAATGTAACACTATACATACCCAGTAGCTACATACCTAATATCACATACATGTATACATATAGTACCTAGTACACTTACATAACAGCTCCGTTTAAATAGCGATACCAAAACACATGTTCCACACACATAAGGTGTAATGTGTTGTATACTATATACATTTTCCACAAGTATCCTGATATGATGAAACCAGTGGTATGGTATCTGGTATGGAGAACGAAATGTTCTTTCATCTTGCCGGATGCTTGCTCATGTGCACATCCAAGATACACATTATAAATATAATGCTGCTCTTTATACCAAAACATCATTCCTCGCCTTACCTTCACTTCCTTCTCCCAGATCTCCCAGCTCCTTGCTTTCTCCAAAGGAATTTCATTTTATTTTATTCCTACTAAGAATTTTCCGCCTAATAACTAACATCACAACCTTAACTTAATTGCCATTATTGCATTCTGTCTTACTATTATGCACATAGTGTAGTAAGTACCTACTAGATTACACAATATTGGATGGTGGAACCGCACTAGCCTTATTAAGAAGCTCAAGACTCAAGAGCTTCCGCTTCAATCACAATTCAGACTCTCTGTCTGACTCTTGGCCAAAAAAACCGAAACTTGTATTTTGACTGGAGGTTGACTTCACTAATTTCCTTTTGTGCAGGCTTTCCTTGTGTATAATACTATACCCTTATTCTACCCGCAAAAAGAGCGACATGATGGTATAGGATGTTAAGATTTTTATATACCTCTCATCTCAATACCTTCACATGATTTTTTATTTTATTGTGTCACACCAATTCTTCTAGTAATAGTATCGAGGAAATGCTATGACAGGCATTCCATACAAATACATTACCTACCTATTATTATTACATTCAGTTGCATTCGTTTACTTCTGACTTTTTTGACTTGAGTTGAAGTACAAAAATGAATGCATTCTGTTTAATAATATGGATATTGCATTAAAGTGTACAACAAGGTGCATTAAATTGATGGCAATGATTCACAGGTGACAAGCACCGCAGTATCCTGTCCTGCTTAACAAAAGAACTACATAATTTCAACTTCCCATTAGAAGGATAATGGATGGACTTATGTCCATTTCTTTTTTCCTCACTTCTTTCACTCACTCTCTTACAATAATGGCAAAAAATACTCATTGGATAAAAAGCTCTATACTCATCGAACTGCAATCGAGTCGTTCCTTCGTTTCGTCGTGGAGACATACATACACGACAACGACACGATGCAAAGTGATGTTACTCCTGCTACACTACACAAAACACAACAATAGTACACACACGACCAGAGAAAAATACAGAGACATAATACACAACAACGAGTTGGATTTATTTCTATAGCAAGGCAAGGATGCACGTACTCTTGTGATACACACACACATAGCAGAGTATTAGTAGTAGAGAATGTAAGTAAAGTATGTAGTAGTTGTACTCTTGTGTTTTCAAATAATAAAGGTTGATACTCTACTACCTATCTGATATGATATGGCATTTGTGTATTGAATGGGTATAGCTGGAGTGCGTCTATGCGCTAACTAGTTGTGGAATCCTGTCGTATATTTATATGTAAGTACGAACTACAAAAAGCTAAACCAAGCAGACAGGACTTCTATTGTTCATTGTTCGGGTCCGATGAAAAGAATAAAAGACGACAACGAGCCCGTCACCGTCAGACCATCTAGCCATCCGCGTGCATCCAATTCATCTAATACTAATAGGTTACACAAATGCGGGTGAAAACCCGGATATCTTCAAATCCCGCTCACAAACTCTTTCTCTGACGGTATGATAAACAGGGCATTCTATTTAATGTAACTTCTCACTATATTTCACATAACATTTTGCCGGCTATGATAATACCCGCCTAATATATCGAAAGTGTTTTTATCACCAAGTATTACATAGTAGAATAGATACCTAGTAGATATATTTTCATACATAGCTATACCTTTGTAAAAGATCGCCAGACTTTACTACAATGGGTTTATAGAGACCAAGTGCATATGAAAATTTGCTGGAGTATATTACTTGTAGTAGGGAAGTCAAATGACTGAGCTACGCAGTGGAGAAGTAGTTTCATTTGGTTAAGTTTGTGTTGGCTTAAGAATAGAACTATAGGAGGTTTCTGTTATCAAGGAATAGGCGTTCGGGCGTTCCGTCCGTGTCATCATCTCCCGGCTTCTCGTGCCTCTCGTGTCAGGCTCAAAAATACCGAACAGACCGGCTCCTTTTCACTCACATCCCGTCGTCATCGCTTTAACTTTTCCTTTATTTAGTGTTTGCTTCTCTGTTTTGCAGCTCTCTTGCTTTTACTGTATGTATGCATTATGTCCATGTCCCTCTGTGTCACTATCTTCACTGCCACTTTACTTACGCACAGTATATATAGCAGTGTCTCATAGAAATACAACGTGAAAGTTCCAGAAAAATGAAGTGTAACATTAGGCGTCTTTTACAGAGACTACTACCTGCTCTTTTGTATACTTAGGAAGTTATACTACGTTGACAACATAGATTCCTGATCAATTTCTCGCTTTATTGCGTATGAATGTCATTTTAGTTCACGTCAGTTGTTTGGTGAGCTCGAAATCCGCCACACTACACAAATAAACTACCCTTGTGCTGTTACTTTATTGTTTGGACATGTAGCTTTTTTCCGTCGCCCCACTTTCCTCTCCTCGAGTCGAGTGATACGGCAAATAAAGTAAAACTCAACCCGGGTGGCCTTTCTTACATCCGACAAGCTTTTACTTCACTTACCGTTTAATAAATGTGAAACGAAGAGGAATTTTACACAACACAATGCCAATATTTTACTACAGGGGATATCAATAAAACCTTAAGTTCTACGTGTTGTAGTTTGTAACTTGAATTTGCTTTGGCTCTTTTGCTGAATAAAAAATCCTTTGCGAATATTATACACGCTACAATGGAGAAATAGTTTTTCGTATACTTGCACAAGTCATTGTAGTACTAGGTAAATGCATTGTACAGTTTTTAAACTGACAGGCGATTCCCCCGATTTATCTCTGTTTGAATAAAACGAAAAGTAAGTATCACCGCGTTGTATATAAATGTCTCCCTATATTTCATAATACCCGACAATACACTAAGCACTACAGCTTGGCTTGAACAACAGGAACTATTCCAAACCTAGGTCTTCGTAAAAGACGAGTAGGTAGTTGCAGTAGCAGTGCTACATGAATTTATGTAGAGATATATTGTATTTGGAACACACAGTATGGAGTTGGAATCTAGTAACTCATAAATAAATACGGGCTTTTAGTGCTTAGTTCACATCACATCAGCTGGGATCGGTGAAAAGCGAGATTCTTGAGCTCTTCCGAGAATTCGCCATCCATCAGCTACAGTCGCATTATCCCCATCATCAATAATTTCGAAATCAGGCAGCCAGCATTTTCTTTGCATTGCACTTAAATTGACTCAACTCAACTCCTAGTCATTCAACAAGCAGAGAGCTCCGGAATAAAATGAGAGCGTGTAAAATTTTAATCCCGCTCCACCATGGAGCTTCAACAACTCAGCGGAAATTTACACTATGTACTAGGTGTATATTGCTGTAGCTGTTAGTTTAGTGTGTATATACCTTTATGAGGAAAGGTGCGCTACATTTGTTGTGCAATACTACAGATATATTCATGTCTTGACTTTTCACTCACTTGTTTAAAAAGGCACGCTTCGTTACTTTATTTGTCATTAGTAGCAAGCAACTCACTCGTAGCTACGTACCTTACTTCCATTTATTTTCCAACAATACACTCCGAAGTTTGTAACTCTTCTTCCTCCCTGTTCTACTTTTATACATAGGAGCAATAGTTTATACACAACACAGCTATTATTATACGTAACACTAACACTTTTCTGTGCTTTATCCTGCCAGGTTAATGTAAGTGTAACTAATTCTCATTTCTGCGAATAGCTCATTCATAATAGATCATTTTTAGTAGGCAATTCGCAGTTTAGTGACGGGAAAGGCCATAAATATATAAATACCTAACACTTTCTGTACAAATGACACTTTTCTCATTCGAATTCCATTATTTCGTTAAAGCATTTATCGCTTCGCTAATATTAATGGGCATATACTTACATTCTGTGTCGCCTGCTGTAGTACTTTGCACACACGTAGGAATACGAGACAGACAATCTCCTCGAACTTAAAAATGTCCTCACTCACGTCTAATTCAGAGCTCAACATTAACATTCAATTCAGAAAATATTTATACACTAAAATGAGTGGCACACATAAATATCTTGGAGCATCATTAATCTCCTCCTTCAAACATCCCGTCCCTTCCAATCCTTATGTTCATCCATGTAGTAGTACACGGAAGGCAGGTTCGTGCAGCTTGTGCTTCGTCGTGTACTTTGAAGCTTGCCCATTTATAAATTCTGTTTGTGTTCAGTTTGAATGATTTGAGAGGGCTATTTGTACTTCTGCAACAGTGTACACAGTTAATTTTCAAACATTCAGCTCGGCAAGCTCCAAAATGTCAGTTCCTATTGACTCGATACAAGAGAAAGAAAGAAAGAGAGAACATATGCCAAGTACAGACGAGAAAGCCACTAATCAAAACAAGTCTCGCAGTTTTTCTCCATGTGCTTCCTTCCTCTAATACTCGCCTCTAAAATACTTAATACTTGTTCATGCTCCTTGTTAATACTTTATACGTTTTCCTTCAATGCTCAGATCTCAATTAGTCAAGATCATTCATTAACTGAACTGAAACTAAAACTGTAATTTAGCCAAGAGGTCTAATTTATGCATTTTATCAGTAACCAAAAGAAATATAAAAACTCTCATACGAACATCATAAGCATGTTATTACAATTTAACATTGTGCAAAGCTATTAAAATCAAGAAGTGATCTTTAGTCATGTATAATATTATAGTGTTGCTCTTGATTGCCAACCACTCATCTTTCGCTATTAACTCAATGGTTAGGGCCAACCCTTTTTGCAACGCAGACTGCAACATTCTTATACTATTACTAATACTACTACTACTACTACAACGTACAAACATTATGATTATGATAGGAAATGAAATTTGAGAGTTATACACAAACAGAACTCCTTTGCTTAATGCAAATGGAAATCTTAGCCAATTCTCTTGTATACATACAGTATACACTCTAGTAGCTAGCGTAGAATTGCAAGGAAACGCTTTTCAATTCAATTTGACGATCTTTACAAAGTAATAAAGGAAACGATGTAGGACAGCAATTCCAACAGCTCGGTTTAAAATATGGCCACTTCTCCCCACCGAAATGAAGCATGAATCGTCCTACAAGTGTACATAATTAATCACAGCCAAGCATAAACGTAAGTAACGTAACATAACATAAAATAAAGCTCACAGAGCCGAACTCAAGTTACAGCCAAGTCAAGTCACGAATGCAAATAAACCGAAACATTTACTTTGCCCCAAACACTGTCGTTTACACTGAACTTTCACGAAGTTGAAGTTAGGAAAGCTGAATACATACACACGACGGCTCTCAAAGCTAAAGGAACGAGTAAGAAGACTACATTGCAGAGTGTGTCTCACTATTAAAACCATGATGAAGATATTCGTCTCACAACGCAGCAAACAGATACATCGACACATACACACATACCATAGAGACACTGAGAATAAGAAAGATGTCCCATTCAACACTAGTAGTGTAGTATTAATGGAAGCATAAGTAGAAGGAATAAAGATATCTGCAATGTATATACATACACTCGTGTGCTAAAATGATCTCATTATTTTCTAAGCTCTTTTTACAAGATCCATACATTATATAAGATAAACCATTATAAGTTTTCTACAGCTCTTGTGAACTATGGAGCTTCTCCACAACTGCATTCAACATTCACAGTTTATTTAGTAGCAAACTGTTTCATAACTCTGCTGTGAGTGCAAATAGCTAAATACGCCAGAAAATGTATTGCATGGTAGTAGGTACGTGTATGAATTAGCATCATGGCTTTAGCACATGTGATAAGATTCTAGTAAAGATAGCAATACTAACTAGTATCTCTACGATAATGTTTTATGTGAAGGAAAAGATGTGTTCGTACAATCAGTTCAGTTTTCAGTATCTGTTGCACATTTGCCATGCTTGTGTGTGTGTATGTGTGTAGAGTATCGTATATACGACGGGTGTATTGAGGTAGTTATATAATTCTTCTTATGTTTCACGATTAGGCATTTTTTGGCTCACCGTTCTTAATGCTCTTTTACTATGTAGTGTGTACTGATGATGGGATGGTTCTGCTATACTGTAGCTACCTAAAGTTTTACTATTATACATAGTGCTACTGTTTCTGCAGATTGACTTGACTAAACTTTCTTGTCCTGGCTGTCCTTTTTCCTTAGAAAGCTCATTCCTTCGATTCCTTCGTGTGCTCCGACTCACTGGCTTCCGTCTTCAAGCAAAACCGCATGACATGTATAATTTGTCACGTTTTCAAACTATTAGTCAATCACATAAATTGTCTTTGAAAATACTTTGGGTCGAAAAAACTGCTTTCATAACCATTAGTCAGACAGGAAAAATTCGGGCAAATGTATTCTCACATAGGCTCCGAATGTCTTTATTCGACGCATCTGGCTCGTATTATCTATCAAAGAGTCATTCAGAGAAGAAAAAGTCGGGAATTTTTTCCCATTCTTTCGCTAAAGATTGCAATCTGGAAAGGAATTTCTGTGTTGTTGTGTCGGACAAGTGTCGCATCAGTGTCAAACTCAAAGAAAATGTTACTGCTAAACCAGGTCATCGACAATGCAATTAAAAGTTGTCGCATACGCACTGAACTTTTCGCAAAAACTATTTGTTATGACTATTTTCACCCCGCTCTGCTCCAACATACGTTTTTCGCAGACACAAACACATACCGTTCTACCACTATACAAAACAAAAGGATAATTCAAACAACATTTTCCTCAGAATAGCGACGGCAGTGACAACAGCGACGCAAATAAAGGACGACATAATGATGCTGTGCTGCTAAGGATGATGATTGTCTTATTTGCATTATTGTGGGAAAAATACATAGTGGAATTCCCTAAAAAAGACGACAAGGGATTTTGCTGAAAACTTAAAGTTAAACCACAAGAGCATCAAAATTTTCTCATGTGTTATGATTAGCATTACTAGTAAACTCATGTTCATACTCAGTCGGAGTTTTCCTCATATTATTTATTTCATTCCAGTTTCCTGTGTACATTCAAAGGTTAATCCTTCTCATACTTAGTCACTTAGTCAGTTGACTATCAGAGTATACGTTTGATGTATTACATAGTACCCACATTAGTAGAATTTACGCTATCTGCAATACTTATCTCTCTCCTCTTTTATCAACAACAGAGTAAACAAGAAAATACGAATACTCAGAAACTCATTGCCAACTCACTCAGACGAACAAAACCAAACAAAATTCTTGATAAAGGATAATAAAACCGTATCACGCTACTTATCACTCCTATCATATTTAGGTAATGTCTGATTGTGTGAATAGTGGAACTGCCTAAAACTAAACTCTCTACTAGGCCGTCATTTTCAATGTTCAACTGTCAGTACGCAACACACATACATCTCTATTATAAACCAAGTAGGTAGGTACTAGGTACACATGCTACACAGACTACACGTACATTCTACATGCATACGATAGCTCTACATATTATTTGTATTTTGGTCGCATAAAATATTATTACATGTACCTACTACTAACTAATACTCCTTTCCTACTACAATCCTCTGAGCCCACTTATTTTATTTCAAGACAACAGGAAACTTGACGTTGTCATTGTCAGATTTTTCAATCTTTAGGGTCATAAGCCTACTTAAGTAGTGTATAGTATAATATTTGAAGTACTATTTAGAAAAGCCTCGATCCCAAATTTTGATTAGGAAACCCCTCATCACAGTAGAAGCAGAGAGCAAGTTGTTTCCAACTTTAACTTATAAGCCAAGTGTGTAGTACTTTAAGCTGACTCAAATGACAAACATGATGCTTTCATTCTTTCATACCACCTCTTCATGTCATACCTAAGCTTTCCTTGTCTCGACAAGAGACAGAAACAATGCCTTGACTTATGTAACTTATTAGTTTCTAAATGTATCACCGGCCTTGTATTTGTATTATACAGATATTCTTCACAAAGATTACCTTTCCGCTCCCCTTGCTTTATAATGTGTAGGCAAGGCACTATATCCTACCTTGTGCATTTCTACATATCTTTAGCAGTGATACATACAATATATTATACCCATAGAAAAATTCCTTTTCAAAAGCAACCCTTTTCTTTTGTAAACCCTTGAATTGAAAACTATTTCCTTCTTTATTACTCTGTCAAAATGAAATCTAATATTGGGTAGACACTAGCTACATACTGTACACTCGTGTATGTATGTAAAGTTTTTTTCATTTCATTTCTTCTTCTTCAAATACAAAGAAAAAAAATCTGTTTGTATGTATTCTATGATTCTATGTATGCATTTGATACCTTTTTAAAGTGAGAATAATATAGCATAGCACTAAAATTTAATAATGCTTTCATTCGTACTACATATTGTAGTGGCTGCCGATGATGCTGGTACATTGATGTACATCAGCACTAAGTAAGTGCAGAGTATAATAGTGAGTGACGCAATTTAAATTGTTAAAATAGAACAAGCTGATGCGATGTAATGGCAATTAGATTA
>JAQFYB010001863.1:0-28761 GCA_034694085.1 Pogonognathellus longicornis
TACATGGATTTTACAGCGCAATAATTTTTTACTCATAAATACCTATAGACTGGGCTACTTTACCCATTAATAAAAAAATAGACGTGTTTTCTTGACCCCGGTTTCCAAATTCAGGCTCAGTTGTGTGTTAAACACTTTCTAGACTTTAGACATCACACACTTAGCAGTTCACATGTTTTGTCATATGACACATGAACTGCTACAATTGAGAATCCCATCAGTATAATGCTTTGTCATCGCCATTCTTATTTTCTGCACATAATATTGTTTCTTCATAGTTTCATCCTTATCTGTCTCATACACACACGTATATGTAGTTTAGATTGCATACTATGTGGTATAACTTTTTATTGAAATTTTTTGATTGATGATGATAAGCTAGGAGCAATTTAAGACCGATTTGTGTATAATAGTCAGTTCTTTTTATCAACTTTGAGTACGTCAAAGCCGAGTCATCGACGTCATTAGGATAATAACAAATGCAAAACTGCTAGTTACAATGTATAAGTAATGCTTACATTTGACATTTTCATTAGCAAGTCTCCTTCACTATACAGCTACACTTAATAATATTTTATAATACTTCTTTCACTGTGGCTTGTACAATACTAACGTGACCAACATTAGTTAGTATGGTATGAGTATATCATGCAACCAAGTTGCAATATTAGGAAATAGAAAACTGTTTATACTTCAAAGACATTAATCCACGATTTTCATACTTATATACAGATACTTAGGTATACACAACAGTTTAAGTTTGCACAACAGTTATTTTTTGCTTAGAAATAAACATGAAAGTAGTATGCGTAGAAATAAGAAACTATACTAGCGTAAGGCTTAAGTACAAACGGGGTTTGTCTCATGAAAATGTTTGCATAATAAATAGTAATTGGATTTCTCTGTGTAATCAAAATAATCATCGCAGTATGCTACATTTTAGATACATAAACATTGCAAGAAAACAATGTGTTTCCTTGAGTAAAATGACTGCGTAATAGAATATTGTAGCTCCGGAAAGAACCAACGTATAAAACTGTCCAGCGATTATTAATGTTAATGTCTTTAGGAAAGCATTAAAAATTGTACTTATAAGTAAGTGTTGCAATTGCATGAAGACTGTACAGCCACAGCTACAAGATCGATTTTATCAATACTTCTTTCTCCTGCAACATTTCTGATGTTTCTCACAGGAATAATAATGTTAACAAGAACAACCTTAAAAATTACACATAGAAAGAATCGTCATATCTACAAAAGAGTCCACATAAAAACTCGAAAAAAAGAGTATTAACATAATTCTGAAATCATTATACACAATATGTATACAATACAGCTATGAATAGTATCTTGACATTATTAAGTACACAGGTATATTCAATAGGTATCTACAGGTACTTCTATGTATTGATTTTGGTTTGGTTAAGTCATTGTTATGTTATTAAGGTTTGCATTCTACTGTTAACTAACAATAGAATTAGTAGGTACTGGTAATAATGTTAATGTAAGCAATGTGAGCAATAAGTTCAACGATTGGATATTCCATATTTTTAACTTATGGATATCTAACAGTATCATTAGCATTGAGTCGTGAATCATGTTGATGAACATTTTTATGTATTTTAGTATGAATTCTGAAATTGACTTTTGTAATTTATCACTATAGGAACCTACACACGATTATTGTTATTGTTATTTGCGTGGTTTGAATTTTGAGCCCAGTAGGTCACTTTTCTCGTCCACAGTTCAGAGAAAGATCTGGCAATTGTAGTACATAGTAAATCCATTCGGTTGTCTTTTCCTATTAGTAAAAATTGAGTTGACGAGAATCATGTATTAACTTTCCCTGTGTGGGGATTCCAAACAAGATAAGGGGAGGCAGTGTATCATTGTATTGCGGCTGACCGTGAGTAGTAGCTGTTTCACATTCTCTTGTTGGAATGAGTCAGAGAAAGTTTTGTTTATTGTTGTAGAATGTAGTAATTAGTTATAATGATGTAGTATGCAGGTAGTAATTGTATCAAGATATTTGTAAAACCATTTCATCCGTTTCCAGTTTTATTCTTTACACGTGTTGTGCTGTTTCAACTGTAATTAGAAAGACACTGTTATTTACACCTTGAAACAATCATACCTTTCTCTGTATAATTAACCTACATTTATATTTACTTAATTCTATAGGTACACTTAATGTTAGTAAACGGTAAAATAATTAATAAAAGGGTTAGTTCGTTACATATTAGTCCATTACCGTCTTCGGCGATGATTTCTGCTTGTTTCTTAATTGAACTCCTCGATGAAGAATTACTCATGAATTTACTTCGATCTGTTGAAAACAAAATCATCATGCATAACACTGTAGTTGTATACATACAGCAAAAGGAATGAACATATAAATGTCAGCATAATAATATGTCATAATTTTGTTTCATGTAATTTGCACCTTCAATTGTGTAGTTGAGTTTATCGGCCAAGTTTTTCAACTCTGTTCTCACCCGGTACAATTCCTGTTCTCTTTGCCTTTTTAAGCTTGAATTGTGGTTTGCATACGGATTTCCTACATGAAAGGAGAAAACACAGTGTTTGTTCATAAGTTGTGTAATTAAGATAAATAGCACGTTTCATTGCGTTTCGGGAGGGCACATCACACATAATACACAAACGAATAAAATAAAATGGGTTGTTTGTGAATGAGACTGCCAGCAGGATATTGTGTTGGTATTTAGTTACTTCTGTGTTATTGTATCGCACAGGGAATTGTCCTGATGTGAACATGTCGTGAAGCAGACAAAGATATATAGTATCCACCATGACAAAGGTAAATTGTGTGTGTTTGTGTGTGTAAGTAAATACTAAAACCAACGAAGGTCATTCTGCGCAGTAAATGCTACAGAAAGAGAAACATGAAACCCTGCAAGTTAACTAGGTAGGTGGGTATTCAATTCTGACAGATAC
Source organism: Pogonognathellus longicornis (assembly GCA_034694085.1). NCBI lineage: Eukaryota > Metazoa > Arthropoda > Collembola > Entomobryomorpha > Tomoceridae > Pogonognathellus > Pogonognathellus longicornis. The sequence goes on from JAQFYB010001863.1 coordinate 2,956, forward strand.
ATCTGCTAAATATTCTCTAGAGCTAATGCTAGAACAACGAGAACTTTTGGAGAGGAAAGTATTGTATTGTGTTACACAATTACCGACACAATTCTACTTGATATAAGACAATCTAAAATCGATTTCTATTGATTTTCTGATTCATCCTTGATAATTACCAATGACAAAGAAATGCGTAGTATTAGCAAAAATCATCCAACAAAACAGAATATTGTTTAAGTACCAGTTGCTAAACTCTCTTCTGATTTCTCCGGAGTTCTTTTAACGGAAGGCGAGGCTTCTTCCTTGACCGAAACCAAACTTTTTTGTGAGTCACGCCTTTTTCCTTGCAGAACTGCAATGAATACAAAAATAGACCCTTCTTGAATAAACCATTTAGATTTACTGCCTTTTTAAGCACTAGTCGAGAATCATGAAAAGAAACTGGAGAATTATGCACTGCTGTGATGCATCTGTTAGGTAATTTTAAATTGCTGATTCAATCTCCGAACCTGTACTGACGATGCTACCGTGACCCAATCTGTATTTCTTCATTTTTTCAATTTCATTTGTAATTGAGAGAAGTTGCTGTTCCCGATGAACGTTATATGCAGTTCGAGGTAAGTCTTGGAGAGATGAACACTTTGCTGTAAGAAAGAAAGAAAGGCAATTCAAACACACTTAAGCAAATTAACTTTTTATTATATCCACTTGACTATGTAACCATTTGATTTAAGAACTTTGCACGCGATGTGCATACCTTCTTGATCCTCTTTGTTTAAAAATTGAATGGCCAAGTCTTCCAATTCGTTTCGGATTTGATTCAATCTACGCTGCGTCTTCAGTTGAGATATATGTTGTGATAGCGGAACAACTACAAAGAACAAATAAATTGTTGACAAACACGCAATGCATTTTGTCCATGTGAAATCGAATGTGAGAATGTATTGGTCTATTGGTAAACAATGCAATTGCTGGAGAAAGTAAGTACAGTTTGAAGTAAGCTTTCGTTTCTTTATTTTCTTTACCTTCCGGATTTCCATTGTTTTCCACAGGACTGGAAATACTGCTACTGCTCCCTGGAAATCTGACGTCTGTTGCTCGTGGACTTATTGCTAGTGCTACAGATATTGGCTGGATGTTTAGTTTTTTAGAAACAGATTCTGCATTCGACAGACGAGTGAAAACATAAACATACATAATAAATACTTATACACTCCAGAAATTTACGACCTATAATGTTACCACTTCATCCTCATACATAGAACATCATAATCCTTGGAACACATGGTGTGAGAACATTAGTAAACACTCTGATTTACGACACAATTAGCCAACATACATATCTCTATTGCTTTATAAGTGTGTAGTTTGTTTTTGTAAGAGTTATAAATAGCACCATACCGGTGGATTGTGAGAGTGAGCGTCTGGATGAAATTTCCGATACCTTTTTCAAGTACTCAATTTCAGTTTTCAACGTTCGGAGCTCTTTTTCCCGGCGAAGTCTGATCACTGATTGAGGCAGGTCTTGCAGAGATATTGAATTCCCTACACAATACGTAATAAATACATCTTACCCGTCAAAAACAAAATGCATGGATATTTATGTCTAACGAGCAACAAAGGATACGTATAGTTTAAGCAAAGTAATAATTTGGTGAATACGAAAAGTAATCCAAAACCATACTTTTCAAAGGCGGACTATCATTATTTAGATATTCCAAGTCCGAATCACTGGCTCGTGACGTGAGACGTGTTCCTTTTTCCTCTAAAAAGACATTATTATCACAATCCTTTGCTGAAAGATAAGATTCTAGAAAAAATGAAGATAAAAGGCTATTAGATACCTACACAATACAGCAAGGTATAGACATAATGATATGGGGTTTAAAGATATTAGTGAAATTGATACGGCAAATCTACCCTAAAGCTTAATGCATACAACAACATGCCAAAATATTCTACAATCATTCTACTCAACTTTATTCAAGCATGCCTTGCTATAAGTAGTTAGGAAGACAATGCTTTACTTATTCACAAACGCGATTGGCAGAACTATAACCAATTTCTCAAAGGCAGCTACTAAAAATAAAGTCATGGATATTAACTACGAACTACAATATTTAGTAGCAAACCAACGCAACGTGAACGTCAAATACCAAGTAGTATGTATAAATCCTCTAAGGTCAAAAAAGGATAGTGAAACTGGAGACTACTGTATACTGGAACTCTGGAACTGGAAGGGAAGGACCATATTATTATTATATGGTTGTGGAATGTGGAAGTGTACAAGCTGCGGTGAATTGGCGTGCATGAATACTGAATGGCATTTAGTGCCTAGGATCTTTATGAATACTTTTATCATCCGCACACATATTCCATTCCCGCATACTCATAACCATTTAATAGTAAGTGAGTTGTTGCCAGTCAAGAAAACGTTAGTGAAAGACAAAAGAGACGTGCTACCTGTTAACTGTTGTTCTAAATGTGAGTGTTCTGCCTGAAGTTCAGCGAGTCTTTCTTGTCTCCGAATTTGGAGCATCGCAGGTGTCAAAACTTTCGTCGGAGGATCATCTTCCACTTTGCCCTTCTTTCGGTTTCGACAAGGAAGCTTAAATTTCTTTCCTTTCATGTTGTAGTAGACACAGGCACACAGGAGCCAAGTGGAAGCAAACACAAGACCCACGAACTATGTAATCACACACAAGAAAAGATAGTAATTCAAACGCTTGACCTGAAAAGTGGAATTGGACACCTCCTTTTACGAATAGTCCGCACAAAAAAACTACAGTTGTAACAACTACAAGTACACTACATCACCAAAGGGCAGTTAGCCTTCAAATGACAAAAGCACCAAATTCTCAGACTGGAAACCAAAACCAGCGTCATGGAAAACACTCTACACTTACATTAGTAAATAATAGCGCATAAAAAGCAGTCTCTATCATTCATAAGGCTACTTGAATTGCGACCAGCCAAATTATAGGGAATTATACGACTCCAATATTGTATCAGGTATACCTACAACCTATGCTAAAGTTAAGTAGGTAACTAGGTAGGTACATTTACATGTTGTGACTTATTCACTAATGTACTAGTACTAATAGCAATGTATATGAAAATTGGGTTACTAGTTTTAATCGACAAGGTTTATCTTTATAGTTTAGCCTTATAAAATCACAATGCATAGGTAGGTATAGGTTAGTGAGTGTAGTAGGTAGGTAAATCTAATAAAAAATGCAAGTATTACAAATAAAAGGTAAATATAAAGCATTGAGTACAAATATCTTGTATGCAAATTGAGCAACGAAGCACAAATGTCAAACAACGAGCGAATGTCAAACAAAGGTAGGCTTTGTGCAATGCAATGCAATGTACCGTGTTATTATACGCAAACAAAACCAAACATGGTTATTAATAAAAAATGTTGTTTTTACTATACACTTTGTGCAACTAAAAATTGTGTTTATGTGTAATATCGTTAGGAATGTTCGTGCACTCAATAAAACACGAATTGAAACTTAGTAGGAACTATTGCAAGTATGCTACTGTAGTAATGTTAGTAATGTTTTTAAGGGAAGAAAAAAGGAGTTATATGTTTAAACACAGTTTAGTTGATAAAAACACATTTAGTGTATTCTTAGTACACTTGAGATGGTTGGTTAATGTCACGGTAAGTAATACAATCTCATTCGTGGCAGTTTCTAAAGAAGGGAAAGGTCTTCTTCTTTTCACTCCCTCACTCCTAATACTACACTCATCAGAATCGGACTGTGTCTGTGTGTAGTTCGTGTCTGTACACTAAGACTAAGGCTACTGCTGAATTCTACTTGTACAGAAAAGGTTTTACTAAACTAGCTTGATAGAATTGTGTTGGCACTAGCGGTATGGTAGTAGGTATGAGAATGTGTAGAAAATAGAAGAAAGTCAACAAAAGCCATGTGAAATTTAACGGAGCGAGTGATACTCCTACTACTTGTACTACACTACTAGAGCATGCAAGTCTATTGAAAAAAGATCGGTTTAGTAGTTGTATAATACTAGCACTTTTATACTACATGAGCCAATAATAAAGGCTGAGTAGGTTGTTAGTAAAGTGTGTTTAGTGTTTCTTTCTACACTACTGTGGCAAATTGGAAAGAATATTAGGGATTACTAGACTACTGGTTGTAAATCGCAGGTGTTTTTATGTGTATGTCAGCTTTTGACGGGAGATAGTGTTATCTTTGATAGTCTGTATAAGGATAAAGGTAATATACTAGTAGGAGTAGCAGCAGCATGTTATTCTTCTCCAGGATAGCTTTCCGGTGGTATTTATTTCTGTAGCAGTGCTAGTAAATTGAATCAGCTAGCAGGTAATCTAATTCAAAGTGACAACAGTCTTAGTAGAACACTATGAGACGGAACACCAACAAGGAAATGATAAAACCATACTAGTACTCCTGTATGTATTATTCTGCAGAGTTATTAGTTAGTACTGCTTACTTGCTGGAACTGTTTATTATGCAAATTCTCAACCGGATTTGGCTGGGCATGCAGAAAAATGTTGAAAATGAGTACATAAATAATGCGGTAAAACTGTAGCTACATGTGCACTAAAGTTAGATGTGTATATTACTCAGATACATACACATACTACACTACACTACAAACAAAATACAACTATACAGATATAATGAGTCGGCAGATCTTTAGATGCAGTTACTCCTACAGGCACTACATACAAAGACTAGCACTACAAGAGAAAGTATATTAGAGAGTATATGCATTGGTTAATGTAAGATATGTGTATAGATAGAAAGAGAGAGAGAGAAAGATGGGTAGTATGAGTGTTAACTTATTCTGAGTCACTAAACGGATTTTCTCAGCCACACGACCAACCAACAACAACGACAACAACAATGACAAGAGAGCAAGACTGACAACGACAACAATAAGAGCTCAACGTACCAAGATCAATGGTACAATATAGATAGAGGAATTTACAATTGACCCCTCCCCAAGAAAGGATCGATTCAGACGGGAGGAAACCTTGTAAATATGATCCAAAGAATTTTTCGCCTCCAAGATTACTGGAGAAATAGAATTTTTATTTAATAGCACTCCATGATTTTTCAACTCGGGTCCAACACCACTACTAGGACTAGAAGAGTTTTTCATTTTTAACACTTGGACCTCCTGGAGAAGGTCCAAGCACAAAAGTTGACTTAGAAAACAGACAAAAACAATCAGAATTACTATTTAGGTATACATACTACTATCTCCGCACTACTACTCTCACCAAGAAGAATATTATTAAGCTGAACAAGTTTCCCTCTTCCTATCGATCCAATGTGTTGACTTGGTTCAACGTTCAAGCAAATGCCTATGCTTTTATGCCCCTATGTATACCTACACTCCTACTACTACACCAGCAATAGTAACACACTACATCTTCTAAGTATCTGCACAGAACACTTCTCTTCTTCTAGCCCTAGTCCGGGTCCTAGTCCTACTTCTCGAGCAAAGTAGTAGTAGCACCCGAATTCGGTACTTTAGGCAGGAACACCTACCTCCTACACGGATATATTAACTCAGATAAACCCATAACAGCTTTTATAGAAACGTATCTCCGTCTTTCTCCCACTAACACTACAAATACGACTAATACTATTACCCTGCGACTCTACTACCTTCATAATACACCATTCGGATCTTTTTAGCAGTGTTTGCCCAGCTTTGCTTTATTCGTCTCATATATACACAAATATACATGTAGGTACATGCATAAGAGGAAGAAGTATTATTCGGATGGCGATTTTGAGTAGTAAGATATGCTTCCGTATTCCTTGGCTCTGGATTTGGTCTCATGTCTCTAACACTCCGGATGGTGCTCTACTTTCCTTCAATTTCGTGGGCTCATTCCAGAAAACGGGGATTAGATTTCCTTGAGAGACTTCTTCACTTTTTCTTCTGCATTCTACACCAACTACACAGAGTTGTTTGCAGATTTGATAGCGAGTCTGTTTTCCCAATCTTGCTCTTTTGCAGATATTTCATCCTCTTAACTTTTGCCCCTCTAGAACTCTCATTTCATTCAGAGTGTTCCAAACACTCATTGACACTCATTTGCTTCACCATGCATGAATTTCAACAGAAGGATGTTACTCTTGTCTGTCCCGGCTGCTTCGATGATCATCTTACCTTTCAAGGTGAAGTCAGTTTAATGAGATGAAAAGAAGAGATATACGCTAATGGATGGAGATAGTTTCATCTTGAGTTGAGTGTGTAGCTTTCGCATCAAAATGAATACTTCCACACACATCAATAAATACTTCTCCGAACGAACAGAGCTATACTACACTGTCTATGTCTGTGTGGAAATCAACTCGATTATAAACATTACACTATTTATCTGTAAATCCATTTCCCCCAACAACAACATTACAGTCTTATACAGTTACCTGATCCGTTTACATAACAGTATTATTTCTCTTTCACCACACAGTATCATCCTTCATTAATCTTCAATTGATAAACATGCACCGATGCTTTCAACCACTCTTTCCATCTCCTTTATTCTCTTCAAAGCACTCACATTTTCTCACATTTTCTCTTCCAACGAACACAACAACGTGGCAATTCTTCCTATTGAGAAAAAACAAACAAAAAGAGAAAAAAAGCAGAAACATAAATACAAGAACATCGAATGGTAAAGGAAGTCTATTTTCGTCACGTGTAAGTAAAAAGTAAAGCTGCAATAATATTTTATTACTGTCACTCAACGTGAGAAGAATCGCGATAGTATTTCTTAGGCACTCGAGAAGAATAATGCATAAAGCTCCAAGGTATTTTTGCCCCGAACCCATAATGTCATTCATTCGTATCTGTTGATATTTAGACATCATCCTATATACAAATACATTTGTATAAATATACACCTGTGACATTGATGGGAAACACCTGCGAGAGACTTATGCAAGGTGTATATTGTATTTCCTTCCTATCTTCCTTTCAAACATCAGTACACACAATGCATTTCAACAGATACATAATATACAACACGAGTGAAAGCAGTTTGCTTAACACTAGCACCAAAGGAATGTAGTAACAGGAATAATTCATGAATTCCTTATGAATACTCGTTGACTTGTTGTACAAATGTGAATGTGAAGAGTGACAACTAAAGCAAGGAAGAATGCCACCATCTACACAATGAATGAATGCATTGCTCAAAGGAGAAAATTATGTCGGTGCGATACGCTTAATAATAGAAACTACAACAACTACCTACAACACAATGCCACAAACGAGACACAATTCAAACGTTACTACTTCCAATCCAACTTTCAAACCAATTGTGTCAAACCCAACGTGTAACCATTAACCCAGAAATAGGCTTTTATACAATTTATACACTTGCAAATTTATTGTTGCAGCTTGTACAATTGCGGCAAGGCATTTATGCTTCCGTATACATTACCTATGCAATTTAAAACGGAAACACATTATTAATCAAACAAGTTTTCGGGGCATAAGCATACTGTAGCTGTTAAAGAACAGTTTTACAATAGAAAGGGAGTTAATTTGCTAAGCTGTTTTGTAAGAGCAATTTAGCAATAAAACCGTTTTTGCCCTCATGCGATGCAAATATGTGATTTTGTAGTACAAAATGCCAATTTGGATTCTAATTCCGCGTTACACAAATATGGAATGAAGGTCTATTTTTTACCACTTAATAGTCAGGTTTTATTTATTTTACTAATATAAAAACTGTTTTTAATGTTCGTACACTGCACTGATGGAATTGGTAGTTGGTATGAATTATGAATACACATAACCAAGGTATGCATGTAGTTGAATTTATGAGACGAACCAACAAATTGTATGTAAAGAATGTAGTTTGAGAGAGTGTAGATTTTCTTTAAGACAAACGTTTGCCATAATTTATTTCAATAACCGTGACTCACAATACTGATTTTGTCGCTTTCCAAATTTCTGCATAGGAAAAACGAACACACTTATATATAACTAGTCGTACAACACAACAATAACATCATGCTTTATTCTTTTTTCATATTATCGTATCACCTACGCTTTTTCACATCATATAGTAAATTAGTTTCGGATCTTTCTCTTTTCCCACCAGGAATAATTACAACAATACATGCAATGTAAAGTACAAGAAAAATGAATCTGTTTTGAAATTGTCCCATTATTACTTAGTAGTTTTTAGTATAGCGTGTTATCATAATTCATAATACAATATAGTTCACTTCATTGTGTTCAGATTAATTACTTATTCATATTCCACAGAGTGCAGGCTTTTACACTAAGTATACAATTATTAGTACGCGATTCATAGCAATAATTCATAATAATAACAGCAACAAGTGTAGCATGTCTCTAGCAATTTGCAGATACAGATTCTTTCATATGTTCTATCATTATACAAGTGTCTCTCGAGTAATATTTAGTGTGTGTGTGAATAATAATAATAGAATTTTCTAACTTTCACCCATGTGCACTATCACTTGCAGCGTTACAGCAGCGTCGCAGCAGCGTCTAAACTTGGGTGAGTGAGAATGAGAATGCATTTAATGGAAGCTGTGTGTGGTCTTTAGTTGATTTTTACGTAGCACTTGCATTAATGCAGCTACGTAAAAGTATTCAATTCAATTCAGCAACAATTCTAACAGAAAATGCTTGTCAAGGCGTGTGCATTTTTGGCGAACCATTTTGTGTAGGTGTTTGTGTGTGTTTTGAGCACAACACGTTTTAACTGCAGTGATACAATATGTCAAAGCATTTTATTATGTATTGTAATTTAACAATCGGGGAATACATTCTGTTTTCACCCGCATGCACAAGAAATAATCAATCAGAGTCATTATTTTTAATACGTAAGTTAAGTAGTATAAGTGGCATATTACGTTTTAGAGTTGAATTATTGAATGTTGTGGATCATAAAGCGAGCGATACGCGTAGTAAAGAGTTTTTAGAGTGTGTGATGTACGTATTGGTAAGAATAATATTACTGTATAATATATTAGCTATCTCTTTTTATACTGCAACATTATTATTGTGTATATAGGAGTAATACATATATAATAATAATCCATGAGAATTTTCGTTTCTTTCAGCAAAAACATTAATATCGTTTACACGAATTAGTATCTGTGGTCTGTTCTGTCTGTCCTATATAAACTTCTACATACATAAGTCGTACAATAATAATATATTTTATCGCATCAATCGCATAATGCCTTTACGCTAGCAGATTTGAATTTATGTATTTAACTAGTAGTTGTATGTATGTAGTAGTAATGATAATAGGTAGAAGGCTTCTACTTTCTCAGGGTACATTAAACTCATTATAATAAATAGCATTTTGTAGTTTATTCATTTCTACTAGGTTTTCAGTTTTGACTATCAGCTTTTTATCAACATCGTCCTACGACTCGACACTATAGCCGTCTTTACTCATCCATTCCTCAACACTTTCATACAAATAAACACATTTTTTTACTCTTCTGCATCACTTCGTTCACTCTCAGCTACCAAATCATATATTTTTGTTATTTAACTAAACACATAGTGATACTCACGTCGTTTTTGGTCACAGCTGTCATAGGTAAACAACGAATTATAGTTAGGCAGAGGTTTTTATTGGTAACTAACTAACTATTTTCCTACTAAGATAATAAGTAACCTGTAATTTTGTTTTTTCTTCAAGATGAGTAAATTCAACTTATATAATAATAAGTGTAATATGGATGTAATACAATAAAGACTTGATAGAGTGTTGTCTCATAAAACTGGAAAGGTCAGATGTCAATGGTCAGATCGAGAAGTTACACAAGTCAAAAACTTTTCATTGCGCAACACATTTTTTTACTCTAAACGCATTACATAACTAACTCATCTTTTCATTTCACAAGGGACATTCTGTTTTCTTAAAAACATTACATCTTACTTACAAGTACTTTTAGTTTTAGTGTAGTAGTAGTAGTATTTCTCAACCCTCATGAAATATCCGTACGAGCGTAGTGTTTTCTTTAAAAACTTACATTTTATCTGTTGTAGCGACTGTGTTTTTATAATTATTATAACATTGGAGATGAGAAACATAATAATTATGTATTAACGTTTGGTTGGAAGAGGGAGACTCGTAGAAGTATTTACTGTCAACAGCCTATTTGGATTTGAGTGGAGGATCACACAATAGGTTTTAATTATATAATTATGTACATTATCATTGTGAATAATATATATGTAGTTAACTAACATAGATTAGCCTATACCCTAGAGTAATTACAGTAATATAGTAGTAACATTACAATTCGTATCTCTTTCTTCTCGTGTACATAAACACACCATGAATCAGCTACCTTTTCAAACCACAACACTCGCACAATTGCAGTATTCATTTATACGAGGATGATTTACACGAACGAACAATCGCTCATTCATACAGATACAACAGAACAATAGTATTTAAATTAACATTTGTGAAACGGCAGAACGAGGAGGATTCTTAAAAGAGTCAGATTCAGTAGACAATAGCAGGGCTATACACTACACAAGTATTACAAGATTCAAGATCAGATACTCAGTTTACACAAACAACAATTAACTGTAACAAGATCCTCTTCTTTTTTACTTCTACACTTCTACCGCAAATCATAATATCCACTTCTTCTTCTTCAACTAAACTTTAAACTAATAACATGAGATGACAACTGTGACTTTTTTACTGATGATTTGTTAAGTACTTACTAGGATGGATATTGTAAAGTAACATTGTTCAGTATGCAATAGATATAATTATTGTTATTATATTCTAGAGATATCAGATATTATTATACTATTTGTAGTCTCCATGATTGTTGATAAAAACTAAATAAGGATCACTGAATAAACATTTCTTTGGGCACTGTAATATTGAAACTCGTGATAACTATTAAAATTAAGTAAGTACTTACATAGATTCTCATTATCTATTGTAATAGTGTAAAGTAAACAATTTAAATATAATTATGAGAGTCTACTTAATAGGATACATGCGATCAGTTTAATTTAGAGTACATGTCTTCTAGTTGAGGCTTAAAATACGTCTTCAATTGAGGTCGTTTCGTCTTCATTGTAGGCGTAAGGAGACCGTTTTGTACAGAGAAAGGATCGGGATGCAGGTAGATATCTTTTACCTGCAAAAACCATACAAAATCCCATCTTAGATTTTCCATTCATGAAACTATCTGATGTAACATTAACATAATGAATTAATAATAACTCACCTGTTCGAAAGACTTGAGCCCCGCTTGCTTGCCAAGTAGAGTGATGTCCTGCAAAATTACTTCCTTTACTTGCTCATCTGCACATAGAACTGATAGTGTTCCAGGAATATCGTTTTCTTGCGCCCATTGTTTCACAGTTTCAACATCCGGAACAATTATTGCGACTACACATGACTACAAATAAATACAAAACAAACATCACATCAATGATATCAATTGCTGTAATCCTTTTATGCTTGTAAATTATAGAGTAACTGGCAAAGTCAACAATATTATTTACCTTCAGAGATTCTCCATAGACATATACTTGAGACACATATTGACTTTGGGTATATATATTTTCTATTTTCTCAGGTGCAATATACTCCCCTTGTGACAATTTGAAAATATGTTTCTTCCTATCGATGATTTTCAGAGTTCCATTCTATAATAGCAACAAATATTTTAATTTTTTATTTCTTAAGAATAATTAAGTGTAAGAAATAGCACTAAATAATGTGGATAAACTTACAGGAAGCCACGTTCCTATATCTCCAGTATGAAGCCATCCATCTTTGTCGATGGCAGTTTTCGTTCTTTCTGGGTCTTTGAAATAACCTTTAAAGACGTTAGTTCCTTTCACACAAACTTCTCCTGTGTAAAACAAAACCAATTTCATTAATTTACAGGAGAATATTCATCCCAATTCTTCTTACTGTAAATCAAGTCTGTATTTCTGCAATTATTGCAAATAATTTACGAGATTCATTCATTTTTAATTTCATACCCTGTCCAGCAGAGGCATAGTATTCCATTTCAGGTACATCCACCAATTTAATGCAGCAGCATGCTATGGGAGGTCCGACATGTTCAGGTGTGCAGTCACCTTGAATAGTCAACGTTGCTGGTGCAACACATTCTGTTTGTCCATAGCCTTCCGCTACCTACAAAGCACAGAGGAATAGAATCCATAAAGGGAACTCTACAACACAATTTAATAGAGAAAGTAGTATTTTATGTTGGGTAAATTGGATAATACACTTACAACGCATCCCAGAGCACAACGCATGAATGTAAGGACATTTGCACTAAGTGGAGCGGATCCTACAACCAATAGCCGGATGCGCCCTCCCATACTCTCCTAAATTCACACAAATAATTTAGGCTTGAGTTTTTTAGAAAATGTTTTAGATTTAGTGAGTAACAAACAAAAGGCTTACAAAACAAAAGCCACGATTACCTGAACTTTTTTAAACACTAGCTTATCCCAAATGCTATTTTTTCGCATTATGCCCTTTTGCAGTTCAGCTGTTTTACTGCTCATGGCCATCCGAAGCATACTTTTCTTAATAACTGAGCCATTCACGGTTCCAATAACCTGAAATTGAATTGGGAAATTGATCAGATAAGATTCTTTCAAACTAAATGATAATAGCAAATAAAGGACATAAAGCTTTTGGAATTACAATTATTTTCAGTACAAAATGAAAAACGACATTATAAAAAGTGGTGAATGATCAGAATACCTTATCATGGATACGATTGAGCAATCTGGGTACGGCTGGTGTGACAGTGGGTTTGAGAGCCTTCATGTCATCCATGAGTCCACGAATATCACCAATAAAAAATCCTACTGATGCACCTTGCATGTACATGGCCACCTAAGCAAACATTTATTTAGTCCCAGATTGAAAGAAATGCCATATTGAATTTATATTAATATTTATAGAAGATCACAAGATTGATCTAACAAATAATTCAATCTTTGTGAGATAAAAAATTCACCTGGCAGCATCTCTCAAGCATATGGGCAAGAGGGAGAAAGGAAATCATGACATCAAGTCTGTTGGGCCTATGTTCTCCGAGTTGAAGAAGAACGGCAGACACATCCGCAATTATATTTTCATGACTCAACATTACTCCTTTGGGATTCCCTGTAGTGCCGGATGTGTAGCAAACTGTAGAAATGTCATCTGGAGTTGGAGGCTACAAGAATACACATTAGCATTTATTACAGGAACTTAACCGCATATTTAAAGCTTAATTGCTCATACAATCATGACATATGCTTTACAACGAAGAAATAGCTTTTAGTTATGCTTGAAACATACAACTTCTCATTTTTTAATTTAATTTCTTATTTTTACGCCTCTTCTTTCAGTAAAAGTAGTTTACAGTTCAGGGCAAAACTAAGTGCAGTCATTACAATGCCTTAAGAAGACACACTCCTTTGTGACCTCTCTATGGCATTACATAAAACTAATAATTGGTCTGTTCTATTCATAACAGTAAAATAAAATTAATGCTATTTGTATTGCTTTTCTTACCCTTTCACGATGAACGTGACTATTGGCAGAACCTAGTTTCTCAACTTCTTCAAACTTCATGGTTTCTATGCCTGCCTTCTTGGCACGAGCAAGTGTGTCCCTTTTTATTTCCTTGATGTGAACCACACGTTTCAAGCACTGAGGGGCTTTGTCCAGCAACATGTTAATTTTGTCGTCGTCATCACATACCACAGTTGTCATCTCCGCTGAAAAGTTCAAAGTAGCCATTTCATTATTAACAAGCACATGTATAAGCAATTCAATTACTTTTTGTATTTTGAAATTTCTTCAGTAAAATCCCAATTACCTTGATTGATAATAAAAGCGCAGGCTTCTGCACCTAAAGTGTCGTAAAGTGGGATGATCACCATGGAATAACAGTACAGACCTTGTTCGCACAAAATCCATTCTGGACAGTTTTGACTATAGATTCCAACGTAGGAACCGGGAGTTATACCTATACGATTTAGTTGAAAACAAAGAACTCAGTGTTTTTAAATTCCTTTGGTTAATGGTACGAGTATTTTTACACATAAATTGCAAACATTGTAGTAGTACCTAATTGACACAAGCCACATCCGAAGTTTTTCGCTCTAAGAAGCGCTTCATTGTAGTGTAGCCATTGATATGGTTTGTTCTTTCCTTCTCTCCATCCCAGACATTGGCCATTATCTAAACAAGAATCATTATTTAAGTACATTGCATACTGACAAAAAATATTCCAACAATAATAGAAATCAAAGTAGCAAAAAAACTATTCGAACAAAGACGACTTTTCATGTGTATAAATTAGAACACACAAAAAGTTGTGTCGAAATTTTTAAAGCTTAAAAAAATATATGAAGAAATGCTTACTTGATTCTTTAGCACCACGCCGGAAGGAGTCGTACAGCGTCCGACAGTCCTCGTACAGATATCGCATAAATTTGCCTTCTTTAGCATCTTTACAGAATCGCGATGTACGAATTAATTCGGCACCCTGCAAGTAGAAATGATAGATAAAATAACAAGGTATCTCTTTGTCATTAATATCCTGTGTTGCTTAATGCGTCCCTGATGTAAGTGAAATTGAACACTTTATGCCCGCCTACTCTGACAAATTGTGAAAGATATTTACACATGCAAATGTACCTAAACTTTGCTTTTAAGATATGACGATAAAGAGCAGTGTAGCATTCGAGTACCATACAGTTTGATCAATCTCTGTTAAAAATCCATCTACGTTACAATCTTAACATTTTGGTAACACATGTGACTATTAGCAATAGTAATCGCAAAATAAATGCTCACGTATTTGCCATTTACTTCAGAAAATCATGTGAGCCATCATCAGGCGGTTGTGGTTTGTGAGCAATCAACACCAAACTAAACCTACCTACTGCTTTTTAAAAAGCTACCTACTCAGCAGAACTCATCATACAATGCATACATAAATACAAGATGGATTTGAAAGAGCATTCAAATTAGTCTAAGTGCAAAAGAATTCCAACATCTTGTACTGTAAAATGGTTTATACTCCTCAAGCAACGTCCACAAGCATATTGACTGTAATGGAGTGCCAAGGAATCACATTCTACAAAGAAACTCCTATACAGAAAATCATGACGTTCTAAACGAGTGACAAATGACAAAAATACATTGCGAAAGCAGTTTTTTTCGGCTACAATGTGCTCAACGTCCATAACAAACCGAAAGAGTCTCCGGATTTTGCAAGTACAGCTAAACTGCATATAAACAAGTCATAATTTAGTCAATAATAATACGAAGGAGCTCCATCCGAAAAGAAAACCGCGTGACTGACTGTGTGAGCACAATACATGACTTCAGATTACTCCACGAGCATCCAGCATGGTGAATTACGTACACTTAGCGTAGTCTTGCATAGATATGTGTGGGTGTGTACGTGTGATCATGTGAAGAAGTAAATTACCTCAAATGGCACATGGCCAGCTCAACCGGGTCATACATAACATAATCTGTAGCTTTTGCAATAAAAATCTAATATTGAATTCCTCAGACATTCATTCCCGTTCATAACACTCTAAATCAAAAAGAAGTACAAGGAATGTATACCTGTCTCTTCCTACATAAGAAAAATGTGCATACCATCACTCATTTACAAAATAAATATTAAATATGTATACAACTCTTAATAAACACCCATCAACTAAGATCCATACTAAAGACTGTTAAGTAAACGCTAATCCACTTTAAGTACATAATGTATTCATTTTTACACGTATAGTTTATTTTAACTTGTCATGGGATGACATGCTTTTCAATGACTCAAACTCAGCAGACACTTTTTTGCAATTCTATCTTCACGTTTTTCAATTTTACTCATTTTAAACTGAACCCCATTTTAGGTAGTCGATACTCCTTTGTATATATAGAATCCTAAAAATGTAAATAAAAATGCTTATAATTCCTAAATATAACACCTTCACAAACAACAATGCCATATTATTATCATATCAGTCCCAAAACCCCAATTGTACTTAGGAAATTCCCAACTCTTAAAATCTAGTGCCAAGGTTAACCTGCCACAGTCGTGTTGTGAATGTATATTTTGATTACGATACATACAGCTTGCATGGTTTTATTCTGCCATGTACTTGTACTATTAGACTATTAGTATTTTTGTAGCGAAGAAACGACGGAAATCTTCATACACCCTGATAACATGGACGTCCCAACTGAGTAGCTAACACTATTATGTTTTCTTTGCACATAGGACACCATAGAAAAATACACATTAGCGAGATCCATGACAAATAAAATGCACAAAGTCAATAAGAAAATGTCCTTTCTACGTTTCGTTACATCACTTGTATCAGTGTCTATTTTCTTTTCTTGAAACTAACACACGAGTCTCTCTCTCCCTAAAGAGAAATCCAACAATGCATTGCAAACAAAAACAGTCTGCGCCCCTTCCTATTTCTGCAATGTACATTTATAGCAGGAACTGTAACACGTTACCTTACTTTACTTGCAAAGTAATGTAACGTGATATCGTGTAACATAGAACACTCAAATGAAAGAACACGAACACCCAAATTTCTTAATACACACATACATACTTTTAAAAACAATAAGAAAGCATGTCGAACACTTGCAGTGAAAACGTGTCAGACGCTGCCAAAAGGAAAATAGGAAACATTTACATGGTCGTTCATAGTACTAAGTACTTATCAACAAGACACACTATCAGAAAACAAATATCCACTCGCTCTCTCCATTTTTCCAATTTACACATCATGATGATCACATTGAAATAATCGTATTTTAGTAACCATGCATAGTTAAGTTAGTTAAGTACATAGCACATAGAATACAAAATCCACATGTACATTGTACACAGACATACAGATGAAACGCATATTCAGCTCTCTATTCCTTTCCTTAACATCAAAATCCTGAAGTACACAAACACATGGGAATTTCAGTCCTTATTAATCTTTGCAATCATCCGAAACTTTTGGTAATAATATATGACTCAACTATGCTAATTTCCTTAACTCTCTGTTATCTGAATTCACAACCCTTCAATTAAACCTACAACTAATTTAAGACAGTAAAGTGACGGAGAAATAAGACTGAATTGAAGAGAAGAATGCTCCACAAATTCCTTTCTTTGAAATTAACCAAAGCTATACGTGATATAAGAATGTGATTACAGAAAAGTCGAAAGGTACAACAGACACACTTATGTATACTAAAAGCTTCAGCCACAGATTTAAGAAGATCAATTACGTCAACATTACTAATGCCTGCACATTTTGTACTACTATCGTGACTACACAATAATAGAATTTTCCACGTTACATACAAACAAACGAAACCCTTCAAATAGATACCAACTAACTTAAATCATCTATACCCCATCCACATTCATATAGGTAGTAGCTATATCTCTTCCTTGTCTACCATACTTTGTTTTACTTGTATTTTCCTAATGGTTGTACAACACAGCCTGAAACGACAAGAAAAAAGTTGCACAACCAAAATACACAAGAGTTGTGTATGTATGCCATAGTATAATGCGTATGATCTGTCTCCATATTATAGTTCTGGAAGAAAGATTATATTTATAAGTGCAATCGCCAACAGAAGGTATGTAGGACAATAGTATCACTATTTTCACTATGTACAATATACATTCATTTACATTTCACGTAGTAAAAGACATGACTATATTCAATTTGTATTTCACACGTACATACAACGTAGCACATACACGAACGAGCGAGCGAGAAGCATATGATCGGCTACTACACCCTTTCGTTTGTAGAGATCACATGTTTGCACAAAGAGATCAAATTACACAGAAACATCCATAGAATATGAGAATACTGCATGTAGTAATGCACCAAAAGCACGAGAAAAGAGGATACTTACTTTACTATGCAAAGATAATACAAATACTAAATGCTAACAGAACAATATCTCATAGTATAGATACACAATATAATTCAAAACTCAAATTTTTACTAACAAACTCACTCGCTCACTCTAACAAATGTATTCACTCAAAATCGTGCAGACACGTAAATCAAGCCACTCGGCACACTCTAACATATTCCCACTCCCACACACACAGTCGAGCCTGATTCACTCTCACATCCAAAAATCAAACATCAGCTCATCTCATTAAAGTCCTATTTACTAGCAATGCTACGTGAGAATATTTCTACAACGGCAGATTTTGGATACCAGTGTGAAGTGTGTTCACTGATGACCGAGAAAATTGCCAATACGAATACAGATACCATCCAAAAGAGCAATAATTAAAGTAATTCAGTACATTTTTGTACGTAAAAGTACCTATTACTAAAATTGTACTACAACAATCTCCATCTCCCCCAACACGATTTCATGTGTACGGACAGTACGGAGTATGGACAGTGTATAATACGCAAATAGAAATACATAAAGAACTAACACAGACAGACATCTCTGAAAGCAGTGCAATAGCATCTTATACTACTATAAACTTTAAGCTAAATTACCTTTTTGTTTAATGAGCTTCTACTGTGATTTAATTTGCATAGCAAAATGTAAATACATATCTCTGTATATATGTACCGTGTTTTTAACAACTAGCTACTAAATTCAAACTTATAGTTAAAGGATTAGTAAGAAAAAGAAAACTCTATTCTACTTACAATGTGCAGGGCACCTACTTTGATAACCTCTGACTGGTTCCCTAAATCCAATGGGATTCTAATGGGTTCCGGAAGAAAACAACAGCCTCCACACATTTTTTCTCGTCAAAAATCTCAACTTTCCGATGCAGTACAATACAAATACAAAAAGAACAATTCACTTTCTCCTTTTTAGAAAAATGGAAGAGTATAGCTGAGTCAGCTCAGACACTAACACATTCACATTCACAAACCCTTTTTGCACATTCCTGTAGTAAACTTCACCACTATCACCGCAGTCGCACCAAAATCTCTCTCCAGATTTAGTTTAACGATTAAATCTCTATTCTTTACACTGCACTACACCACGTACACCAACACTCAGCTCAAAGCTGCAACAAGTCTTTTTCCTAAATTATTGCATCAGACCCAATCTCCTTTAAATCTTCGGGTGAGATGTTTCTAGTGCTCACTTAGCTAGTGCAATCTCTAACAATTCCCCAAACGAACGAGTCACGACAATATTCAAAAAAATGATAAAAAGAGTTTTATGAAAAGCGAGCTGATGAACACTATGGTTGCGCTATCGTCACAAAGTAAAGAAGGCGAACCTCTGGAGATGAATTCACCGTCAACAAGATGCTCATGATGATGACGATGATATTGTTGATGATATGACGAGATAGCTACTTTACTTTACTTTCTATAACCAACTTGATTTCTAGACCTTTTCTCTATAATAGTTTCTTTCCTTGATGTAACCTTTCGTTGGTAGCGAGTCTGATCTCTAATATCAACTTTGAATGTTGCTATGCTGTCGTGTTGTGTAAGTATTGGGTAGTTCTTGTGTTAGTGTCTATGTGCTTAAATGTGTGTCCCTATCGTCCTGAGTGATTCCACAGCTTTTACACTTTACACACACCTCTCTAGCAGTCTGAATAAAATATAAGGAGACGACTTTATGTTCAAGAACCGATTGAAAGAACGTAGCCGTGTTGTAGATTTCCACTGTACTCTTCTATACTTTACATCTCAGAAGTGCCAAAAGTACCGGATGCCAAAAATCCGGCTGTTGATCCAATTGGTCCAACCCCGCCTGTTTCTACATTCATCTCTATCTCTCTCTCGTCTTTCCATACTCCTTTACGCTTTATGGTCTACTGTGTTACTGGCTTCCATGCGTCTGTCTTCATATACACCTAGTCGTGTATAATAATTCTCACCGAAACAAACGAGTTCAAACAAATGTCTATTGATTACCGTTCACAAACTCTACATTTTCCTCTGCTGTCGGCATTTGATTTTAAAAAAACTTCCTACTTTTCTCTAAATAATGTGCATTCCATCGATAGTAACATTCCAACCCTGCTTCTCCCTATCTATGCAGTTCATGCTAATAATTACTCCCTCAAAAACACTTACCAATATAAACGTTACAACTCTTGTGATACAATTAAGAATAATTGTAAACAGTAACTTCAAGTTATTCAAAACTTAAAGGGCCAATTATGAAAAAATCACGATAAAATGTAGCGATAAAGTAATGCAGAACAAGAATAAATATTAGTAAATCGAATAGTAATCTGTTAGGTAATGCTTGGCCATTTTATTTACACAAAATAAAGCCTACATTTTTACTCCATTGAACTTATTGTTCAACAACTTTTTTGCTTTATTTTTTTTTATTCAAGAACCTCCACTTAAAATTGAAAGAAACCACTTAGGTAAAAGCGATGATGGTTCCATACAATGAAATTAATTGCAACTGCCATCATCCTTCATTTTTAAATAAATAAGGGATTCATTTCACTAATTTTGACAACAACCCAAAAGCAAACATAGTTAACATATGGATAATATGATGTTTAGTAATTATCTGTTTTTATGACTGACACAAAGTTGTGAGTGTTACAATTTGTTATAAACCATCATCATCCCACTACCTACTGCATCTTTTTAACAATTTTCTGGTACAGTCCTCATCGTTCACTTTACGCCGAAACACTTGAGGCTTGGCTTCTTGAGAGAACACAAACCCGTATCAATTATTATAACGAACGTGTTTCCTTGCCCTTGTGTTCACCATTAGTTAGTTTTAAATGCGCCTTTTGCTTTCACAGCTGAATGAAATAAACACCTTCATTTCCTACTGAGTTATGAAAAACTTTGGAAAAACTATAACTATAAACTACGAGGCTACTAGTTATAAAGCACTTAAACATTTACAACTCGTGCTTTACCTACGCGATACAACATAGAGCCTAATACGATGCGATGTGCCAAACTTAACGAAGCAATATATAGTCAAGCAAGCCAACAACACACGCAGACATCACAGTCGCAATCTCGCAATAGGACAGCCCTAGTATAGCGTCCAAACAAACTACAATTTTAATTTCTTGTGAAGTTCAACACATTTGGATTTGGCTGAAGCTAAATTCGAAATGTCAAGAGCAGACTATACAAAACACCCAACTAAATACTTGAATGCATATTTACAAACACGTACACAAGTATACTAATAAATACACCAAGACGTTAGCTCAGAACTGAACCAGAATGGGATCAACCAGGGAAGACAAGGCCATCCGACAAATAAAAATCAAGATGACACGACTTATACTTGTAAAAAATTAAGATGCGTTGTGCACCAAGTTTTAGACTGCGATGATATGCTAATCTTCTAAATGTATTACATTTTTCAACCCGAAAATCTCATTCAGTACACACAGGTAATGTGGAACCAGTTCGTCATAGTCATAACGCACTTCATTAAGGTAGGTACATAATATTGCTATTATAGTTGTAATGTTATAACCAACAGAGTTTATGTGTGTAAGCCAACTGACAGTTGAGTAATATCGTACAATTTAAGATTCATCAACCGCAAGCAAATCTCGTGATTACATACGTTTCGGCTTCTGTGTTTACAATCAACATAAAAAATTCACTATCAGCAAATAATAAATATGCAAACATGTGCACAAGTGTGACGAACTGTACAGCGTTTCTCGCTAGTAAGTTTACCAAATTGTCGCACACGACTTCAATTGCTAAATTTAGTACTTTGATAATTATAACCACCATGAAGGTGGCGGAGATTCGCAGTCGCACTACTGAATTACATTTCCTACAAGCCAACTACACGTTTACATACCTTAAGATATGATGAATCCTAAACATCGTAAATTCTCCCAACTACCTACTACTATGTATTTATGTAGGATAAATTGCGCACATTACATTATACAAGTATAGCTTAAAGATTATAATACAATTACAAGTTGCTAAATGTATGTAATTCATTCCATTTCATTCTATTATTTTCATTTTGTGTCAGATGCATTGTTTAGTTACAATTTTATTTTAATCGCAAATCATTTAGTAGTTATAAACTCGTTAGCACATTGAAAAGAAATTATTTTACAAAAAAACTGTGCGCATTAAAAAGAAGTATGAACATGAAGTAAACGGTCCATAGTCCGTAATCGTTTAGCTCCCTATGAATGACACATTACATTGCATACCTAGGTATATATGTGTCATACAAAAGGTATGTATATATTGTACACAAAAACTGACTTTTAATTTACATATTTATTTGATGTGTTCTGGTTATCATACGTTCATACAATATTATGGGATTGGTGTCTCTTTCATGTCATCATATATCAGATGGAGAGAAGTAAGTAGGCACTTGAGTCGAGAAATGACAGAACTGTAATGTATTCCAGCAGATCATTTCCAGCTTTGCTAACTGAACCTTCTCAAAAGCATCTAGTTGAGAAGCAGTCGAGGAGTTGGGAGCATGAGGATATTATTTTCTATGCAAATAAAAGGGAAAGAGCAGAAAGCATAGGATAATCGTTTACACTTGCAAGAAGTTTTAGTCACAGTGTCTGCAGAATGATCATGAACATGAACTAAAATGATCTCACTACACAACAACTTGAGAGAGAGAGAGTATAACTTCTCCTTTGTTTAATTTGCATAGATTTAAGGAAAGCAAAATAAAACTACTAACACAGATAATATATAGGGAAGCGGGAAGGGAATATTGTGTAATGCGCAACCATCTGTACTATATACAAGACCCAATTTTACAAACCCGACGACACAATGATTGCTACATGTATACATAGTACAACTACAACAGAAAACAAGACAACATTTTGGTTTGGTAGACTTGGCCCAGCCCGATGTGCCTAAACTTGTCCTTTGCATTCAATGAATTAGGACTACTATTTATTACACACAGTGCAGTATTGTACTTACCTAACAGACAAAAGCTAACACCCTATATACAATACAACAACCAGGCAGGCCTACCTTTCATGGCCAAGCAGAGCCTTCTTATTATATTGTATGCAGATGCTGACATGCTCTTCTATACAACGTAATGTCGTTGTCATTGCAATTTTATATTCGCTCATCTTATCACAGAGAAACAAACAGCCGAGCCTAACTCTGAAATAAACCGATAACTACCAACCAAGACGTTATACCTATACCTTTCCAGAAACCTATAGCATAAAACACACAGCACACCTATACAACACAATAGATTTTAGGGGAAAGAACATGTCGTTTACTAATGGCAAGTACAGATACCTAACATTAAGTATCATTACTTTATACACTTGTTCTATTACCAGTGTAGTAAGTTACTAGCAACGGTAACATAACAACATCCTGATTCAAATCTTTGTAAAGCTCATTATTGATACTTTGCTGACTTTGTTCAGTCAGTGCTCAAGGGAAGATACAGAACACGCACTACTAAAGTGAAGACGAACATTCAAATTGACACTGTCTTTGTTTCGAATCAAAATACAACTCAACTCCACCACTCCTTTCCTTTTAGGATGTTTGCTAATCAATCTCAATGCCTCCACATTTTATGCAATGCAAAGTCCTCGTCAATGCAAGTTAATTTTCAATTAAATGTATTGGAAAAGGGAAAGCGATAAGAATCAGTCTCGAAGATCTTTCCAATATATTTATGCTGTCTTATTATGTCGTGGTGTATAGAGTAGTTTTGTATTGTAGTGGTATTGTATGTATAGTCAAGTAAAATGAAATCGATTGTATTCTGTGAGTGCAATGTTAAAAATGCAAATGTTTCATTTGGATGGAGCTCTTTTGTACCATGTAGCTCGGAATGAATCGGGCTACCTAGAGCAGCATTACATGATATTAGTAGACAAAGACAGCAGAGCAGAGTATCAAGTATTCTGCTAGGTTGCAGAAAAGAGAGTAATATTAAGCAAGACAAGGTTGCTTTTATTGCTGATGTTGGCTTTGAAAATAAACTGCGGATGAAAGTACCAGCTAAGTACACTACAGAAGAAGAAGAGACGAGGGATGACTCCTTTGCACTTTCAGTAGCCGATTTAAATATAGAATCTTTTTCGGGATTCACTAACTAAGGAACTCATGAAGCATCTCCACTGTAGATTGTAGCTATACAGAGCTATGTAGCTCTGTGCTTTACTATCTCCAGTTTCTTGCAGTGTACAACACTACAATTTCTAAACGAGCAACTCAACTGAGCTTAATTCCTATGAGACTAGTAAGAACTGTGTAGTCAGTGTAATAATTATGAAGCTCTACTACATCTTATGTTTCTCTTCCTCATTTCTACCAGCACTTTTTATTTCTTTCTAACTCTGCTCTTTATTTGCTACTTATGATTATCTTTACTACCAAGTCACATAATCAACACTAACATTTTTAAACATACGGTTCCCAAACAGATTTTAAATCACAACATGTTTCGCCACCTATCCCGTCTTCATTGGATTCGGTTTACTGAGATTGTTTAAGAAAATCTCCAGAGACACCACAAAGTGTTACATAATTCGGTTAATTAGTGGTGCTGCATAGAAGTACTGCCTTGAATTTTAGATGGGTAGCACATCACAGACTAACAGAACAATTCATAAGATTTAACTCTGCATTTAAGCACAGAAATCAAGATGTACATCTTAACTCGGCTAGGTAGTAAATAAACACTATCTTGACTCTTTACGTGAATAGGTGATTAAAAGAGAATTACTAAGACACAAATGAGTTTCTTTCGCACAGACCTACCTTTAAACTAGTTTAATTGATAATGATAATTCTTGATTTTCTATTTTCACGCAATAAAAAAGTTTATATTTTATACGACTAACTAACAAGTACGAGTATAGTATAGGTTCAGATTTTTTTAATCTAGAGAAACAAAAAGTTTACTTACAGGCTCAAGGAATGCTTGTTCATGGAGAGGAAACATGGGAATTTCAGGTTTAGGCCGAGTGGCTACATAGTAAGTGCCCATAGCCACTGCACCAGCTATTGCTGCGGCTCCAGCCGCACCACCGGGAATCCAGTCTAACGCTTCTTCCATCCTCTTTTTCACTGCAAAAAGAAATACAAAATTAATCAAAAGCAATTTACTTTTTCATGCAATTATTAAAAAACTTTTATACAACACAGCTTGAGCTTTCATCTGAACTACTTCAATGTAATAATTTATCAGTTAGCCTTTGGAGAGTTAACACGCATAGTATGCACAATTAATTTTCACCGATGCAAATTAGTTTGTCTACAAACTCCAGTGTACACTTCATGCTTAAAGCGAACATACAAAGTTAAATATCGTACAAAAGTCACGAATTTACATTGGAAATTCACAATGAAGCAGAAGCATACAACAGTCATAACTTTAGTGGTACAAAGATACAGACTGATCCTATATACATTTTATATACTACAGTGGGTATTCTGGGTGTCCTAGTATAAAACATTACGATTGGAGCCTGCTGCACTGCATTGCACAATCTAGACTAAATAAATTACAATATAATATAAACAATCGTTTTTGTATGTCACGTTATGATTAATCACATTTGCATTTGTCTTTGCAGTTGATAACCAGGTACTAATAATACTTCTTAAAAGTAAACCATATTTGTACACAATCTGCTTCCACCTTACTTTGTATGTATGTCCGCATAGACAATCAATTTACTATGATTTTTAACTGTTTCTGTTTGTTCAGTATATCTACAGTTCAGGTTCAACAGTAAAAGATTGAATAGCATATATTACTAGTGC
>JAQFYB010001864.1:0-28742 GCA_034694085.1 Pogonognathellus longicornis
CATATGGACGATTTTTTCATGGTTGTCTCATATTGTGTATAGGGAGCTGGTCTACCCGTTAAGTTTAAATACCCTGGCCATTTACATACTTTATGAGAATTGTGCACAATGCCCCAATTTTTAAGTTGTTAGTATATTCCTACATGGCAATATAGAAATCTAATGGTTATAGTGCACCCAACACTTGCATTAGAGATCTACATATTTTCTAAACAGTCCTAGCTTACATATTTAAAAAAAATTATTCATAGCCCAAAAAACGGGCGATTAACTCTGGAACCAAATAAATATTTTATAAGGCATGAAATATGATTACTATAGGCTTGTATAAAAATAATGTAAAATGTACGTAGCTTTAAAGGAAGTATGCTGAACTAGGTAGCCGTTATTTAACATTCTCATTGCTCAATATACCAATTGTCATTTATACCTAACCACGCACCTTCGCTGTGAGCCTTTAAAGTTATTGGTTTTATTTCACGAAAATGTGAGAATTGGAGTTAGATGGAGCTTCTTTCGGTATTTTTAGCCTGAAATGAAAAACTCGTTCATTCATATTACCCCATTTACCATTTTTCTTACTTTTTCAATTTTCTGTTCGCCCCAGGTTTTTAATATACTGGTGAAACTTTGAGATATGTATTGTAATATAACCCATAGATGCTCTTTCAGCGAATGAAAGGCTAAAATTTGTCAGACTTAAGTAGGTACTACCAACTAGAAATATTAATATTGTTCAGTGGCAGATGTAACACTAGGTTTTACAGGACGAAACCCGATTTGAAATCTGAATTTACAATAGATCGAGAGCCGTAAATCCCAAAAAAAGTTTTTTTGTGATAAATGAGCAACATGAAGAAAATAATCTGAGCTATGCAATAATTTGAATAAATTTATGTTGATTTTGGCCCAAATATTTTGCGCTACATGCGATTTCAGCCTAATTTGTACTCCATAATCGCATTTTTTCCTTCCCCGAAATCCTTTTCTGTATAATATGGCATTGCAAGAAATATCTAGAAATTATCCTATGTGATTACTGGTGTGTATGAAACACACCCGTGTGAAAATTCCTAGATCCGCCAGAGATATTGTTATAACCAAGGGGAGAAAACCATTTTTAAAACTGACTAAAACGGCAATAATAATCAAAATAACCTTAAATTGACATATTTGTGACATTTCTTTACAGACAGCCGACATTTCATGGACGGATTTATTGGAATAGGTGAATCAGAATGTTCATTGACACAGGAATATAAAAACCTGACAACTGTTTGTCACAGTGAGTATAGATATATACATATATTATGTAAAACACAACATTTATAATGTGGACTTATGAACATTATGAAGATTATGTATGTTTTATGGTTATGAAATAATTGAAACTTTTTGTTAACAATTTACTCTTTAGTTCCCTTGTGCACGAAATTGGAATCCTCTTTTTACAACAAGAACAAATGGATCGTAAACTGCACCTGCGATTGTTCCAATTACACTCAATTCCGAGAAGCAGACATATCGATAACGTGTTTACAAATTTATGCTCAATTCTCTCCAGATGGTGTGTACAAGCCTGGAGCTTTGTGTCTGTGTGACGGCGATGTCGGCTGCTCAAATATGTTGGGAAACCACCCTGAGTATCACATTGCCTTTGACTTTTTATTTCTCGTTGGACTCATTGTTCTGCTCATTTATGCTTCCTTTGAATGCTGGGGTTGGGGTCGTTCATACGTAGTTAATTGCTGCGGCATGCAATTAGAAATACCGTGAAATGAATTCCTCTAACATGGATAATTATATTTATGATTGATGATTATTGATTAACCATTCAAAATATTTTATTTCATTAATTATGAAAGAAACTTGTTTCCATTGTTTGATTTTACATCATTTATTTTATTAGTTTTATTTTACACTTTCAGTATAAATACAAGTATTGTATTACAATAACAATATTTTCAGTTTCATTCTTAAACTGTTGAAATGGTAAATTTACAGTACATTGTCAGTGTTAATGTCTATTAGGGAAGTATTGTAATTAGATCCAACTCTTCCAAAACCCTTCTACTAATAAAAAAGTTGGCTACTTTTTCATTTTAAACTTTTGCCAACAAAACAAGACTATACTTTTTAGTTTTAACAAATAAGCTAATATAGGTGTATAAATATTTCCGGTTTGGGAGGAATTGGCAAATCGACGACAGAAAATTGGTTTTCTTAATAGTATAAATACACCAAAGGTCAACACTAGCTGAATCGATTGTGGGGAAGGAAGTCTTTGAAAAACATTTTTCAAATGCTACAATTGATGTCAACTTAAAAAAATCAAAAATGAGCAATAACTATATACTTAACAGAATTTCGTAAATACAATTTTAACATTTTTCTCAATTGAAATTTTGTTGAAAGGGTTGAGTCAATTTTAGTCACGACATTGGAAAAGAAGGAATCAGAAATTTTTTGCTCAAAAATTGAGAAGCATTTTATAATAAAAATAATTGAAAGAAAAATGGAAGCAACAGGCAATAACGTTGAAGGGGAAATGCCACAATATCATATCAGCATATGAATAATAATGTATAAATTGACCACAAAAAATTAAGAAAGAATTTAGGGATGTGGTTTACAACAGCTTCGAAATTTTAAACATATTATTTTCACCTAGGTACTTCATTATAATTATCTTCTTTTTTGTAGATTATTTTCGCTCTGTAAAAATCAAAACAATTTTTAAAATAGCTACATGTTTTGAATTTAAATAATTCAATTTATAAAATATTAGATTAAAATTATTGACGTGATAATATTATGGTTACTTACTGACCCGGTCATTAAATCTCAAAAGATCATTTGAAATTTTGGCATTTCTCCGTCACTGTTATTAAATGTTCATCCCATATTGCTTGACAGCAGTAATTACATAAAAAACTTTTCAATTTTTAAGCAGATCATTTTTAATTTTTTCGTGACAATGTGTCAGTTTAAAACTTAACGACCATTTCAACGATGTTTTTTATCATATTTTGAAAAGTAAAATTAAATATATATGCAACTCTGGTTTGTAGGCATGTTTCATTTTTGGTTTTCGATAAGGTAGACGGATTGATGATTTGCAAAAGGATTTTAAAAAACTTTCTTCCCCGTAGTCGATTCAGATAGTGTCATCGTAGATGTTTTCATAATAGTCAGCTAACCACTTTGCTGGTGTGGATTTCCCAATTTCTTCAAAACTGGAGACAGTCATTGTATTGATTATTTACGTAAACCTATAGTTGTTTTGTTGAGAGAAGTTTGTCGATGAAAGAAAGTACCCAACTTCTTCATTGATAACAAGATTTTGGAAGAGATTTCTTCAGGGTTTCATTTGGTGTCAAATGTGCCCGATATTGCGTCTATAGAATAAAGATCTATTTCAAAAAAGCAATAATAATTTTTTATGTTCACTTTACTATCCATTTTGTGAGTAGGTATGCTAATTAACGAATTGGAACCATTCTTTTAGTATTGAATATGAAAATTTATAAAAAAGCTTCTTTTAATATTTATTGTTAAAATATGTCAAAAAATGCTTCTAATAATGAAATGGTATTTCATTCTTTGTATCAAATAAATTCGACTTACAATTTTGAAGTCGTAGAAAGGCCATATTAATATTTGCATTTTGAAAGATTTTTATAATGTCCAAAATGTTTTGCGTAAATCGACAAATCAAAAATTTAAGGAGGCATTTGTAGAAGAGAAATCAGTTTCGTCATAGCCTCAGGTGACCTATAATTAAAAGTATACATTCAGTTCAATGAGTTAATTAGCGTGTAATTTTTAATAGTTATAGCTAATGTATTTTCATGAGAGTTTAATGTTCTAGAAATTAAAGCATGAAACTCACCGGAAAGGTTTGAAAGAGTGAAAAGCCAATTATACACTGAGGACTCAACTTAGAATTCCGTTAAATAATACATGCCGTGAAGATTCCACGTGGACAGTGTAGGATGTTGGATGCATTTTCAAACGGTATAGCATTAATACGTGTCAAGCTTCGTCCAATCATGACAAATTGTAAAACTCAATGACCTCATTCAATCAAAGTCACGTGTAGTCGTACTAACTGACTAAATTGGCACAACTAGGTTACAAATGAAGGATTACTTCTTACTTAAGTAAATAACCTTTTTTATCATAAACCAATAAAAAACAAAATTATGTAAATCCACTCGTACTCTGCATGATCTACATACTATATTTTAAGGTGCAGGGTTACCTTTTTGCTCACTTCACCTTTTTTCTTTCATTTCGCTATAACTTTAGAGCAGAGACTCGGATTTGAATAAATTTTATAACTTTACATATCTATATATTGCAGCTTTAATTTATACAACTCGAATATTTTTGAAGAAATTGGACTTACTACAGCTTTAAAATTACATAATTTTGAAGCTGCAAATAAATTTTGAAGTTACAACTTTTCGAAAAACTTCCAGTTGTATAAAATTAAAGGTACAATATAGTGCTTTGCAAAATTATGGATTCTATTGAAATCCGAGTTTCTGTTAGAAAGTTTTAGTGAAATGAGTGGGAAAAACCCGTGAAATGAGCAACATGTTAACCCTGAACCTTAAGTAAATATACGATTAGACTGTATTCAAATGAAACAACAAATTATTACGTTGTACATCATTGTGTGTATCTTATATTTGTCATGCCATTGTCAATCACGTTGTTTGCTATGAATGTTTCACCATTTTACAACGTTCCATATTTTTTTGCTCCACAATATTAGATAGTTATTATGAACGTAAAAATTACGGGTGTAAGCTACGTGAAAAGGTGATTTTACGCAGATACATACGAAGTTGGGTTTACGTATCCACAGTTAGCATTACTCAAAATGAAACGTAATAGACGCAGGGAACTAAAGCTTGGTTACAAAACCACGTGATTTACATTCATTTAATTTTGTAAGTAAATCTTCTCTGTAATGGTATATTTGAAAATCGCGGTGGTTAGCCAAGAGTAAGGGAGCAGGGTTTATGAGGAATGGAGCGAAGTTGTGATTTATACGTGCCGTAACTCGGTCGCGTAATCGTAAAATTTTACGTCGCCGTAGGATCCGTAAGCTACGTAAGTCATCAGTTTTACGTGGCTTACGTCTCTTACGTGTCTTACGTAGCTTACGCCCGTAATTTTTACGTTTGTAATAACTATCTAATACCTATTTAACCTATCGTTTGTGATTAATAAAAAAAATGGTAAAACTAAATTCTCTTTCATATGCGTGAGAATGACTCAAATATTATTTTCCATAAAAAATGTATTTTTTTTCAATGATATAATATTTTATTAAAACATTTAAGACATAAATCTTAATGGTTACTAATAGTTGAGTTCACATTTCATGTGATATTAAAAAAGACATTGTGAAAACGTATAGTAAATATTAATTACCCAGAAATAAATTAATTTCTGCAAATATTTGCATTTCTTTACAGTAAACGTTTATGCGTTAGATCATAACTTTAAATTAATCATTTACTTTGAAATAAAACTTAAAATCCTTGATTTAGACTGTAAATCTTCGGATTACAACTTTACTACTTTATTCATAAAGTCATACATGAACAACTTTACTACTTTATTCATAGCGACATATAATAATCTGCAAGATGTACATCAAAGTCTATAAATCGCTGTCACTTGGTGGAAGTATACAACAACTATTTGCTTGTGAGAAATACAAACTTGGAGATACTAAATCTGCAATCTGACACTTAAGTACTTATGTAATTGCTGAATGAAAAAGAATATAGGAAAGCAGCAGACTTTTTCATTGAATAGAGTCAACATTTTCACATGTCAAACCAATGTGTTCATATGTCAAAAATTCAAGGCAGATGGGGAGCAAGCAATGAGGTTACAGTTGCAATTTGCAATAACATATGCAGTGCTTTTTCTAAACACACAATCTCATAACACAAAAATTACACGTAAAAGGCTATATTGTGCAAAAATAGTTGATAATATACTTCTGAACATGTAAAGGTAAGCACAATTTCAGTCTATATTTATTGCTTGAATATTTTATGTGCAACAACTACCTAATAGAATTCTAAGAGTGAGATGAACTCACAGTTTAAAATTGTTGGCGTACTTCAATCGCCCATGCACTCTAGTATACAAAGCAAGTTTTTCACAATATCCTCACTGCATAGGTAAACTGACTGACATGAAGCCAGCAGCAGTATAATACACAATACACATATAGATCTTTATCAGTATACATATCTGGAAAATAAACTTGTCTGGTGATCATAAAATGTCGTGTCGCGTATTGTTTTTTCTATGGCTTTCCTTTTATTGGCAATTTGCAACACACTTCGTACGTAGACATAAACGCATGCAGAAGGCTATCCGCAAAATGATTCTTTGATTACTTATAATATTGTGAATGCCATTGTTATTTGCGTTTGTGTCTGTCAAACTCAAGAACAAAGTAACTCATCCTCGTTTCTACTCGTAAGTTTTCGTGGAAAAACGCATTTACTTAAATGTGAACGTTTACTTACGACTTACAGTAGCTCATGTATTTAATGTTTTGTCATTTTATAGTTTATTGTTTTTACAACGAGGGCACTTTTTTACTAATTGATGGTTTCTTTCGCACGGGCATATAATATACCTACTCTTATAATTATAACTCGTATATTAATGCAGGACAAACACTTCTTGAATCCTATAACATTTTCATTTTTGATACATCATAAGCAATTAGCGGTATTCATGAAAGAAACACGTCTTCAACACCAATGTCATCAATAATTCTTTTTAAGACGTTTGCATTGCTATTTAGTTCATTGCTTTTGAAACATATACAAAAAGTGTAGACAAGCAAATTATATTAGGTCTGTTTAAACATTTGTTTATAAAACATTATGTAGGTACCTACAGCGATATAGGTACCTAGTAGTAGTATTCCAAAATTTGTATAATATTTGCTGGCAGCTATACGTGATGAAAAATTGATAGTCTGCAAATGTATCAAATGACAGGAATTCCTTGCAATTTAATTGTAATTTACATTGCTTCACCACTAGTATTACACCTTGTTGAGGACGGTTGCATTTAATTAGTAACTCATATGAAAACCACATTTTATTTTTCCTTCGCAATTATTTCTCTAGAAATTACACACTCCAAATGTTTCTTGGGATGTTGTTCATAGATATAATTGATAGACATGAGTTTTTATACTATGGGCATATATTATACCAGGTAGTTGCAAATGTAAGGATATACACGATGAATATGTAACATTCAATTGCCTGAAAGCGTATAATCATGCACACTCCTCACAATATGTAAATTGAACTGGTTGTTACAATTCTTACACTTGTTATGGTTAATTGGATAAAACATTCGTAGGGATCACGTATCACGTCTCTCTGTGTGGTGGCCTTATCGTGTAGTACGTACATTTTATTATATTTGTATATAGAGACAGTGTAAGAATTAATGTCATTCGAGACGGATACACAAGACAGAGAGATGTGGCGAATTACAAGAGCTGTAAATATTATAATGCGTGAGCGCTCTGTCATTTGTATTGTTTACACTAGCAGGATTCATGTAAATGAAATTGGTCCATTGGTTTAGTTTATAGATAGAGCAGTAGCAGGTGGTAAATTATTTTGACTCACTGTCAATTTAAACGCTATATGCACCAGAAATGTCATTTTATTAAGGTGTGTGATTTATGTGCATTGGCCGCAAATATAAATTTAAAGTCAAATACAGGTAGGTGTACTCCATTGTTTTGATGTCCATGTTGTGAATATAGAGATTAAGTACCTACCAACCTACCTATGTAATGTAAGTATTTGAATGAACAAAATCATATTGCAATTGATATTTAAAGACAATAAACCCATGAACTTTAGACTTATTTATATTTATAGATCGATGCACACATACATCAATATGTAAACCGTTAATTAATAGCACACGTATGTAATCCATTACATTTTTTTAGACTGAGACTGAATCATAATGATATATTACAGCACACATGTGGTTTTGTGCATTCTGTTTTCTATCATTGATCACATAACTTGGCTTTATGTTCATTTCATATGACATGGCAATGTTTCAAGCATCCACACAAATAATATGCATTGCATACGTGCATTATCGATTATGGAATTTCTTTGTTAAAAATCGATTTATATACAACCACTCATTTTTATCAACAGACAAAAAAGAGCAATCATCCCATTATTAAAAAATAAGGAGTTGGTAATAATTTTACAATAGCCACTCTTACCAATACAATACACTTACATAAGAATTTGATTTAATTAAGTTAAAGATGGAATGCTGTGGTGGTATGCTCAGTAATCAAAGTACCGGCAAATGCTCACTGTAAAATACAAGCAGAATGTCAGTGCACGTTTTACATAACAATTTTAAGCACACGATCGTAAACGTGACTTTTATAGCCCATACATTCGTTACCTGATGACTTTACAAACACTTCAGCACTTTGTGCTCCCTTGACTATGTACTCACACACCCATATCATCCTGTAACTTCTTATGATCGTGTTGCTAAAGCTAAATAACATTCTTTCACATATCCAAACAATTCCTAGTACCATAACTTAACTCTGTGCTATTACTATTGACGTATGTGTATGTACACGTAGGTTTGCAATTATAGTTACTTTCACTTACCGTTAAAGCTTCCTTCTCCCTAAAACTATTAATATCAATCTGTTTTTGTTTAGTATAAGATTTTATTATTATTATTATCATGTGGGAAAATGTTTTCACTTTTTAAAATCCGTGTTTCTTCCCATTAACAATTTTACAGAAACAGAAATTAGCACTCTGTACTCTGTTTATAGCTATTGCTATCCAATAATGATTAAATTATATAACTTATCGTGCAAATTTAAGGTGCAAAATATGATAATAGCTAACATTTGCCCATTTGACGATTACTGCACTTCCTCGTTAGAACAATTACTTAAGCATTTGTGGTCCTTGTTAAAAAAATGCGTCATATCAAGCAGTACGTACCAAGTCTTCAGGTTTTGAAATTGGAAAAAAACTCACATTAATTTGTTAATGCATGTTTTATACAACAGTTTGATCATTATTATGATATACCTAATTAAATTAACATTACTTTTTTTGGTTTGTTATTTATTGTTGTTATTAATTTCTTATATAAAGTAAAGGTAAGTTGCAAGAAAGTACCTAACGTTCGTCTAGGTTGTAGTATACGCGTAAACATAAATATGGGTTTGTAGTTATAGGTATTCGATCCATTGTTTGGGTATATAATATTAATAATATGAAAAGTGCAAAAGGAGCCGGCTATTATATGCAAATATAAACAAGGAGCATGATTTTGAATTTGTATAATATTTGACACCATAAATTACTGTGCGTTTCTTGGTTAGATACCTATCTGAATAAAACAGAAATTTTAGTTGAATGGACAGTCGAAAAAAATAAGGATTCATTGAGACACGTAAATTAGTTGTAAATACGCATTGAAGTAAAAGGTGGTACAGTCATCGTTTGCATTCACATCATTTGACCACACACTCTCTAATAGAATAGAAAATAGAAAAACTCCCTTTAGAATAAACACTAATAAACTTTCTAGACCCTTCAATTTAGCAATTCGAGACGTAAGAGAAGGTGTGTAAATACGTAAGCGAGCATCAGCCTCGAATGCATAATAAATTAATCAGACCACTTTTTACAAGGATTACATAATCCGGAAGACCATTTTTGCATTTATTAAATTCGCTTACAAATTAGCTGTACAGCTACTACAGGTACCTAAACATTTTTTTCCTTTTGGGCAGGCAGCTTGCTTTTAAAACCCAATACCAGCTAGCAAAACTGAAACATGAGTCAGTGCTCAAAGGTATAAAACTGTTTATAAAAATTCCTTTGCTTTGTATGTATTTAAGAAGCTCGATAAGAATTTCTAGACAAGACATTCGTCAGCAGCCTTTCAAAAGAAATGCGTTCACTCAAATTCTATTAGCTAAGAATTGAATTTGCGTATACATACATACCTATACATACATACGTCTACGAATAGATAAGTTGTGTTGATTAAAAACGTGGCATACAAAGATTTATAGAATATTTCACTTCATATCTAAAGCAAACGTCTTGTGCATGTTGCATGAGACAGCAAATACAAATTGAAAAGTAATAGTATGAATGTATGCAAAATACAAGTTTCGGAATCTGTTTGGTAGAAGAGATAGAGTGAATATAAGACAAGTAAAATGTAACCCCATTACCTTGTGTGGAGTTTCATTACTAAAAGCGCATAAGATGATAGAGCCAGACCAGATCAGAGAGCAAGAGTCAAACAATAAACTACATCCAAAGCGACATTTTTATTATTTCACTCTGTCCATTGCTGTAATCCACTTAGGTATTCAAACAATCATCGTTCACGACAACTCCACGTCAGTCATTAAACTGTAATATTCCTAAGCACTCCAACAGCCAAAGACGATTACTGATTACAACCTATACACAAAATAGTGAGTCAAGTTTTTCCACGTACATACAAATAAATAAGCATAACGTATGTACATACAGTATAAGCATTTCTGTCTATTAAAGCGTATAGTAAGTCTCATCAAAATTGTATTGGTATTTAAATGCACTGTTGGCACTTTAAACGTAATGTAGTCTGTAGGTAAGTATATTGTTGTGTATACATACAATAAAAGACTTATTAAAGTATTAATGACACTTTATGCAAATAAAGATGAGATGAGTCAAGAGTTATTACAGTATGCATTATTACAGTATGTAATGATAGTGTCGTATATTTAAATGGTAGCATCAAAACAACAATAAAGTTTATGTCCCTGTGTGTGTCTCCTACTCATATATGTATTTGTAGCCTTTAGTCATAATATTGGTATAATGTAGCTATACAACAGTAAATACCAGCAAAGGAGTGTGCAGTATGGTAATAATAGCCCTTATAAAGAGTGAAGTGAGCGAAAGAAATGGAAAAGAATGCCTTGCACTTGTAAGCAACGAAGTGTAAAAAATTTGCAAATTTGGAGTGATGCATGTAGGACAGGAATATTATGGCGAGTCGTCGTCGCTTATTCGACGAAAAAAGAACGGATAAGGTCAAATGCATTAAAGGACGACATTATATTATAATCGTTACATTAGTAGTTACATAATTGCTGTGTAGTATTTGTCGCGCGATTGCATTGTGTAATGTGGCAGAGATGAAACCAGAGACAGAGGCATTTACAAAGTGCTTTGGACTTTTATATGGAAGGTGAGACCAAGTAATTAAAGGTGTAATGGCATGTTCTGCCAATGCTGAGCGTTTAAAATAATTTTATAATACAACAGAATGTGAACCAACAAATCTGTGTTGTTTGTTACCATTATTCTTGGGGTTAAATACACTTGTAGATGATTTAGATAACACATGCATTAAGGTACCTGGTCACACATAATTTCTCTTCAGTTTTTGCAACCCATATAATGATTTTTTGCGTAATAAAATACTGAACCCAGATACAATGACATGCCTAATAGATTATACCTATCTATCTATACTTACATATCTATACCTAACAGCTAATGTTTAAAACAATTAATGTAAATAAAATATTGCACGTGTCATGTTTGCTATGAAAGATTAAAAGTAATTATTAGTTTTTACTCAATCTAAGCAGGAAATAGGTGTTCGAATTAAAATTACAATTTTACAAATCTGGTGTGAGACCAGTTAGAAATTGGCTTAATGTGTCTGTTATCTCAATGATCTACAAATGCATTTAACCCCAAGAGTAATGTTAACCAACGACACATATTTATTGGTTCACATTAAATTGTATTGGAAAATCATTTTAATTTTATACAAGATGGACAACATTCGTAGAAGTATTGACATATAGATTGATCTGAAGTCCTCTGAATGTCACTTTTGAGATCACAAAACAACATTTTAAAACATTCTGGAGGTTACTTCCTTTCTTTGGTTTTTCAGCAAGTCTAGCTACAACAATGACATGATTTCAAGCAAGAAATATCGTGAGTGTCTCTTTAAAAACTTCGAGTTCCTTACGAGTTACCTTGTAATACACAGAAATTGTTTTCTTGTTTCAGACTTAATGTATTATTATTATGTTATGTATCTACAAGAGTACAGTAAGTAGTAGTCTGTTAGTAAGTGGTAGTGAAAAGCCAATCTAATCCAAGTCATTTTATGTGCGTCTGAACAAGTTGCAAAGCCAAAGCGAAGGTGTATCATGCTGTTTGTGTGATAACAATAATAATAATATGGGAATGTATGAATATAATAATATTTTATATAGCACCGATAAATGTTTAAGATATAAGGAACATGTATTATGAGTGTGTTGGTATTATGCATAGTCTCCACTCTATTTCCATATTTTTCGAGTTAGTGACACACGCTGAAAGATGAATTTCATGTAGATTTTGAAATAACCTCATTATCCTTTTCCACAACAAGAAGACAAGGCAAATGGACCAATTCTAACACACCTGTAAGTAAGTAGTTTGAGTGTAGAGGCAACACTCTTATACACTACACGAGATAGGTGCAAAGAAGTGAACGGATATATATGGAGATGGAGACCAAATTCAAGCTTGTATTGTAAACACAGCAAAACGAGTTTGGTGGACAGAAACACATGGAGATATGAAAAATCTAAAAAGGAAGACTTTAATCAAATTGACTCGCTCCTTGAGACTTGTACAGTTGACTGGTTCTTACGCATATAGGTAGATTTGTCAGAAAATTCAATGACGCCTACTCAACAAATGGGAATGTAAACTCGCAGCCCCGAGACATATTGCATCTCATCGCAAAGCAATTGGAAATTTTTAATGAAATTTATCGATGAAAAATTTACACTTAAAGACCTTGTTTGGTTTGCAGGTATTCATTGTGCTCAATAATTCTTAAAGGAAGCTTTTACAACACAAAAAATGCCTAATGTTAATTTACAACATTTGTGTACAATACAAATAATTGTAAATCTTCCCAAAAAGTTACATGAGCAAATATTTAAGAATGTGCGTATGCCCATCACACTAATACGCTAGCTATGTAATGTCTTCAACTTATCCAAGCAAATTAAATACAACGCACTTTTCTTTTCACACTCCTTTTAGTAAGATATCAATATCACACATTATGCCCAGGTTATATTTGCCTTGACTCATATATCTAGGCTAAGATAAATAAACAAGGATAATCCAAAATAAATTTTTTGTAAAGTTTTTTTTTATTATTTCTTTCTTTCGTGCACGCTTTTCAACTAAATGATAAACAGTACATTGTATTCGTGATGAAAGATTGATAACACATGTAGAAAAGCCTGGAAGCTATACTATACATTCTGTAGTGCAGTATGACAAAGTACTCCAATATGCTCTCTGCTCTTTAGCCAGTTTGGTGTAATTATTTAATTTAGTGCCTTTTACTTGGTGCTTTGTGCACTATGAACTATGAAGACCAGCATATACTTTACCTACTGGAAGACATTGTACACAGTTTAGGTAGCGTGAATTGACACGTATAAATCATAATAGTCATTACAGATTGAAAATTGGATGATGTTCATGAATGAGGATTGTGGAAATAAATAGGTGAGACAATACGACAAGAGCAAGTATAATAATAATACAAAATACAATGTAATGAACGAAGAAGGCCATCATCTTCCACCTGCACCTCTGTACTTGTAAAAGTGACTGTATACACAAATAAATAATAACTGTAATATCATATCATGTATTATGTGTGCTCTACATTGAAAAGGTAGGTTGTGTGTTAACAAGTATGCACGCAGTGTTGTTGTTTTTAATGTACGTGCGTGTAGGTAGATAACTTTTATAGACTAATGGCACAGCAAAACATTTTCTGGTGACTTTCTGCACAGTACAGTGTGTGTGTGGGCTGTGGCTCTGAGCATTATGTTTAAGTACACTGGTGCACTTCTTTGGATTAGCCATTACGATAATAATAATAATATTTAGGTATACCTACTACAAAAAATTATAAAGATGAGTCTGACAGCGACGTGTAAAGACAATGGTCACGCTTTAATTGAATTAAATTTCCATTTTAAGCATTTCGATTGTAGAATGAATGTTAGGAGAGTTACATCAGTAATTCTCTAAGTTACACCTCTTATTCTCTGTCTCTCTTATATTTACTTAGCATACACATCCACAATGGCACATAACTAACAGGTTTCTGTTACATCCAAACTACATACTGTACTCATAAACACAATAATTGTCAAAGGTCTTTTATACTGTAGTTGCTAGTCGTTTTTTTCTAGCAGGACAATCTATACGTATTTATATATACATACATACAATAATGTAAGTACCAGTATTCTATTGAGTTACAATTGTCAGTTAGGTTTTGATTGATAAGTAATCGTAATCAGTTCAGTATAATTCTATATACAGTGCAATCGAATTAGCATGAGATTTTATACAGATAACACTTTTTAGAATTGCAGACGTTTACTTTGTTGAAATGTGGCAGGTCAACTCGGACAGTAATGATTGTAATGTATTGTTTTTTTAGACATTTTTTTTGAAAATGTTCTTGCTGCAGTTGCAAGTAAAGTACAACAATAGCAATATCTGTTGTCATTGAAGTTTCAAAACCACACAGAACTGCCTATTGACAGTATTCTCTGCCTCCAATATGAAGCCTTCCTTCAAATGAAGTGTTTGCCTTGTGCCTGCACATGAATTCAATCTGCAGACGAAATACTAATATCTTCCTCTACTAGATATACCATTGTAATTACACAGGTATGCTGCACTCAGAGTCAAAACGAATGTCATGCAGCACACACGAACTTTACAATTTTTATTACTTATTGTAATTGGAAATCAAAAAATATTAGCCATAGATTAATAGTTTAATTAGTACTACTAAGGATATATTTCAGTCATGTATCAATGAATGTACATGTAGTTCCTAATTATTTATTACTAATACGAGAGAAGAAGAGGATCACGCGAGAGATTACCCTCATGAATGCATAATGTGAATAAAAGACATAGGTAACTATGCAAGACAAAATCCCTATCTTATATTTTATTGTTCATAAATGACACAATAGTACATGCAAAACTTAAAGCGGCTTTTTCTGTACTATGCTATGTAAATATGATGCTTTACATGTAATATAATCTTCCTCCACACGCATACTTAATTTGTATGTAAGAATAATTTATTTGAATGAATGGGGATGTATAGGTATTGATTAGGACTAGACATTTTACAGTAGAAGTCTAGGTAGTACCTACAAAGAGTTTTTTTTGTTATATTGTATGAATGAGTGTGATGATGATATCAATTGAGGATTTGTGTTCATTATATGAAGCAAGATGAAAAAAGTGTTGTTAAGATGCCCAGAATTTAATTGACGAGATGTACATTGAGTTTTGAGGTACATGGAGATACAAAGATAACGTTATGTTTTGACTGTTGGTGATGAGATGAAGATGATGATTCAGTTATTGTCAATGACCAAATTTTTTTCCCTGTGGGGTTTTTTATGTGTGCAGACTGACTGACTGAAACAAACGTTTGTCACTTTCTATGTCAAGGTGGTTATTGTGTGGAATCTGAGCCTTTAAAAAGGGCGAGCACACGTGCTTTGGTCAGTCAGACCACTTCTTGCCATCAAGAAGTCTCCTTCGTCAGTGAATTGTGTGAATATTATTTCTTGTGAGTAAGTAATTCAGCTCAACAGACATCATGAAAGTTCTTTTGGTGAGTTCCATTGTTCATTTTCTTCGCGAGTGCTTTACTTTTTATTATGTAGTCATATCTCCAAGCTAAGTAACCTGCAAAAGTCTCATGCAGATTCAGACACAACCTGTTTGTAAAATTTATCGATTTTCGCATTCACATGCATAATTTAGCTCGGTTTGGCACAAAACGTCATTTAGGTGCAGTTTGTACTAGTCTCATTGTGGAATTTTTATTTTTATTCGTCTTTGTATGAAAATATCCACTATTTTCAGCCTTTCGTGTCTATATTCCTTAACTAAGTGAATTTTTTCCAATAATTTTGATCAAAATATGGTTTAAATGTTCATTCATTCTAGTGAATCAAGAATATTTTTCTTAATTGCAACAGAAAATGATTTTTTGAATATTTTTGTAACATCCGAATTTAAAAAATTGTGTGGATTTCATTTTTAGGTCGTTGCTTCCCTCGTGGCAGTTGCTTATGCCGGAGTAGGAATTTTGACAGCTCGGGAGGAACAAGAGGCTATCCGTTTGTTTCAATTATACTGTGCCGGATCTTCCGACCAAGGATCAGATGGGTCCACCTTTGTTTACTGCAAACGTTCCCGTGAAGATACACAAGAAAATATCCAGCACACAATTGATGTTCAACCTCCTCCAGAAGCTCCAAGACAAGTTGTTTTCGTTCAACCACCATCAACTCAATACAAACACAACGTTGTCATCAATGGACAAGCTGGACAACAACAGAAGACCACAATCTACGTGTTGCCACAAAAGAACTCTCACGTTCTTGATTACACTGATAACCGTCCAGCTGGTGGAGCTCCAATCAAACCATCTCTCTTCTTCTTGAAGAACAATCCCGGAGAATCCGAAGCCAATGTAGATAGTGATGTTGGACTTCCACCTCCAATAAATCCTGCTGGAGGATATCTTCCACCCAAGGATGACACCAAGTCAGGTTACAGATACGCTCCCCCAAAGGCTGGATACGCTTAAATAATTAATTTGTTTAGACAAAAGTCAATTAAGAACGAAAAACGAAAATTCTCCAGAATGCTCAAACAACATCGAGAAATATTATGTGTGTAGTATCACACCATGTGTCATGGTGCACCATAATTTCAAAAATATTAGTCATTTAATATTTAATTATTATTATTGATAGTTGCTAGTAATTATGATCTGATTTTTTAGAAAAATTCTTTTTTAGTCAACCTAGAAATATGTGTCTCATGATGGTCCCCAAAAATTATCATCAACCATTTTCCCTTCGAATTGAAACATCTAAATTTCACACTATGTAATATCTCTGTTAGTGTTTGTAGGAATAAATTATTTTTTGTATGTATCAACCACCCTTCTCACCCTTTATACACCTTTGATCTACCCCTTCATATTATTAAGGATTCTTCTTTGTGTGTCATTACTATTGCATTACATTATTCATGAGCATTAGAATCATTGCATGACACAAAATCAAAATCAAGCTAATTGTTACACATAGCATACAGCTACCTACTTTAAAGTAAAGATGGACCAGACAAGTGATGAAGAATTGAGCTGAGGTGATTAAATTCATTAGTGTAACATTAAATCATAATTAGAAGACAATGGGAATGATTTTTCGTATTTAATTCGTATGAGTGTTGTTTTGCATTGTTGTGTCTCAGTTTGGCACGCAATGTAGTCAAATGACTTTATTACTTTACCATCACCCTCTTATCATTCATTCATTCACTCATTCGTTTACGTAACTCGATAAAAGCGTAAGTAGACTGCAATTTCGCAACCTGCCAAACAACTTTTATTTTCTATAGACAGAAACACAACTAGCAAATATAATATAAAGTGCCAGCAAAAGGAGCATTCCATGCGCAAGCTATACCAAATAAAAGATAAAAAGAAGTGAGAACCTCCGAGGAGATTGTAATTCCAGTCGAGCTTCCTTCAAGCCAATATATTCTGTATAATAATATTCATGTAGGCTACTTACAACTGTACACACACTAAAAGGGTTAAAGTTTGTTCAGTTACCATCGTAAACAATAGTTAGCAAAAAATCAGAATAAAAAGGTACCTGTAGCAAAAAGTTGCACTCACTTATAACGCTATGCCCTAATCATGATATGGTTGCGGAGTAGACAACCTGAACGAACCAGGTACCTAATGTATTGTACTTTGTACATCTACTGGTATGAGGGATATGATCTTGCGGAGTATGAAATTAAATACATGTATAACTTGTAAGAATAAAGAATTATTCGTCAAATTATAGGTAAACGTTTTTTTAAAACTTTTTGTATGTACAAAAATAGGTGTGCTTCAATAAATTCATTAATATTTTTCCTATGACAGAATTGTCATTTTTATAATAGTATGCTGAATATGCGGGTTAAAATTCGCTTCTTACTACATCTCTGCAATCCAGTATACGGATAGATGTAAAGATGTTAAAGAATATCTGTAGTGTATATACACAGTAGGTTTATTATACATATAGACAATTAAATTATAACAATAACATGCGTGATACAATTAACAATACTGTGGAAAAGAAATAATTCTCCTTTCCAATTATTTATCGGTTTGTATTGCTGGCTATAGGTCCGGTCATAGGCTCATAATAACATTTCTCTAACGCTAACTACACGTAAAAATATTTTCACAATTTATGCATGCTTTATAAATTCATGTTGTAAGTTACATCAACATTTGTTGATGTTAATTTGAGTTTTGT
Source organism: Pogonognathellus longicornis (assembly GCA_034694085.1). Taxonomy (NCBI): domain Eukaryota; kingdom Metazoa; phylum Arthropoda; class Collembola; order Entomobryomorpha; family Tomoceridae; genus Pogonognathellus; species Pogonognathellus longicornis. The sequence continues at coordinate 18,572 of JAQFYB010001864.1, forward strand.
AATCCGTAGTCCACAAATAATTATGTTTTGATATCATTACAATCTTGACTTATGATTTAACCGAGCAATGAAATTGTCTATCAAAAACGTAGCTCTGGAATATTTATAAGTGACGATGACGAATATGTTATTTCCTTGCAAATATTTGAACAAAAATAGTCATACCAAATTGTTAATTGAAGCATGAAGGCAAAACAAGTATAGGATACTAGTATTTCCGAAGGTGAGTTTGAATTATTATTCAGGACGTGCATGAGGCTGAAGTTTCTGCATTTTTGCTGAAGGCAGAGCGGAGTAACGTCTCTTGTTCTCTTATGAAATACTAATTCTAGAAGATTTATAAATCATTACTCACACAATTATACTAAAATTTAAATGTAAGTATATTAAAATTAATTCATACAATAAAGACACACAACTACTCGTGTATATTATATTCATTTTAAAGTGAATGTAATTGACTAAATCGGCAACAATTTTGGGATGAGCAAACACTCGTGAATAAAAAAAACTGTCTGAAAATCTGAACCTGTAATTCTTGTCTGGCATAATTAAATTCGAGTATATTATTATTATGTGACATGATTTATGTCTAATGTCACATAATATAAATGACTCGTATTATGTTCTACTAAACAACGAAAAGTGTAACGGTAGTGTATGTAAAGTGTACCACAATGAAATATATTTGTGCATAAAAGATAAAGGCACTTTTGCATACCTACATCAATAATTTTGTTATTGAAACTGTAGCAAATTCAAAGGGAGATAATAAATATTATTATGTGATACGTAATTGATATAATTGACATTTGTCTTTAATTCTGAGCTAATGTACAACAAAAAATCAAATCTTGTTTTGACATCTCCAAAGTAGATAGACATCCTTTGTATACACTTGTCACATGCAATCACATATACTACTACTTAATACTTCAAATTACTTAATATTAGTAATAATTACATACAAAGATATGTGTTTCTCACTAATATTATTATATAGGTATACATACTAGCTGTAAACACTTGATATCTGTAGTAACTTTGATAGAGGAGCCGCATTTTTAATTACTATAATTTTAATAATTTCTCTAGTATGTGCCTTGCCGATGTAAAATAAAGTACCTACTTTTCCGAAAACAACATTAAGGTTGCAGCATATGTAGTACATAAGTAGTACATAAGTAGTATGAATGAAGCTGGTACTTCATTCATATTTTAATTATGTGCGTGCCTACTCACAAAGAGCCAAAGTATATAGTATAGACAAAAGTTAATCGAAAATTGTTAAGTAGGTAAAATTGAATTGTGAATACATATAATATTTCTCAACTCATCAACAGCATTTTGTAGTAATAAAATAATGAGAATTCAATACATGAACAATTATGGTTCATGCACGCGTGTAAATGATAGTATTTAATGTCAAAAGACAATAAAAATGCAGCTTTGCTCAAAATGTACTTGGGATGTGCGTGTTCGTTGAGTCACCACAAGAATTTCATTTAGGTATAGGTAGGCTATAAAATATTATACAGCAATTTCTAATAAAGGCAAGACAAGTGTTGTGATGTTTGCTTATATTTCATGATCTATTTTCGAGATAATAAATAATTGGAATTACATGAAGCTTGTAATAATTTTGTTGTGTGTCTGTTGTGTTGCAATGTGACGAAAATTTGGGTGTGATGTGGGCACATTGCATAGGAGTGTACTAAAAAACAGGTATTACATAGGAGGATTAGTAAACAAATCAGTAATGAAGCCTTTAAAGAGCTTGTCCTCATTTCCTAAGAGGCAAGTGCCATAGTAAATTCAGCAATCTGCATTTTTTGTTCTACAGATGTATCTGTATCGCTTTGTATAAAAGGAGTAGACAATGAATAAATATGATTCTTTTCAAATCAATCTTTCTTGCTATCAACAAACTAATTTACTCGTACAAACTAATGTGATAATTTTTTATTCCGGTGTCTATTCAAAATGAGGAGCATACTACTAGTAAGCCAAAATTTCCTTTATGTCTATAGAGCATTAAATTGCATATTATAACCACAATTAATTTAAAACAATTTAATACATATACTTTCACCAAAACTGTGAACATAGAATTGAATTCTATTAATAAACAATTACTTAGTTTAAGTAAAACACGGCAAAATAACTAATGAATTGTATGTATGTAACAGATTTTCATTGGTAGTATTTCCGCTGCTCTAGCCGGTGTGAGAGAATTAGCCCCAAATGACGAACGTGAAGTGTTGGCAATATGGCAAGAAATATGTGGTGCCGGTCGGACCAGAAGCGATGATCTCCCAACCCTTCTAGGAAATAATCTCGTTTATTGCAAAACATCAACTGATCGATTTTTGGAAAATAAAGACCACAATATTCAACTGTCTTCATCGGACAAAGCTAAAACTCAAGTTGTTTTCGTCCAGCCACCTTCAGTTCAATACAGGCATCAGCTTGAATTAAATGGAGGAGCATCTCCAGCTCAGAAAACAACGATTTATGTCCTTCCACAAAAGAATACTCACACTCTGCAAACTACTATCAACCAGAAGGAACAGACGCAACCAAACAAACCTACAGTCTTCTTCCTTAAAGATAATCCTAAAAGTACAATTAACGAATACCGAGGACCTAGGAGTAGCAATATTAATAAAAGCGCAAGAAAACCTGTAGCAATTGCAACAGATTCTCCTATTCCAATTTATTCTTCCTCCCCTACTCCAGTGAGGTCTTCCAGTAGAAATAACGGTGGTGGAAGTGGAAGATTTAGATTTCCTGACACGTAGAGTATTATCATGTAGTTCTCTTTCAATGTTTTGAATGATGATTGTAGTATTTGATAAATACGATTATTTTTGGAATTTTTTTATAATCCACGGTCATTTATGGACTTGATAAGATACCAAATGAATACCAATCTATAAATGGGTGTATACAGTTGACAGTGTACTTTTATTAGAGCTAATCATCAGTGATGTGAACTCAATGAATCAAAGAATATAATATGTACTGTATAGGTAAACCAAAAATCAGTGATAATAAATAAATTCAATAATAAATGTCAAGTCTGTTAATAACTGTATTAATTAATACATGTCTACATTCCTTCTTTCATCAATCATATAAATGATATTTATGCATGAATGCATAGTATGTATATACATATAATATATAGGTAGATATTGTAAAGTTTTTAAGGCATAATATTTAACGAAATTATCCGGAAGGGCGTCTCAAGAGGAAGAGGTCTCCAAAACCCCAAGACTCAAAAATGTTAAACTAAATATTTTTGATATTTTGCTAATTAAGTAGGGGAAAAACCATTGGCATAATAATATAGGTACATTATCAGCTTAATTCCCTCTCATGTTTTAATCCTGATGATTGCAGCAAATATTGAGATGTCATAAGATAATTAAAGTACCTAAAGATATTGTGTAATTAAAAAAGTATAATTTTCTGCAACTCTTTATAGTTTAGTTTCAGTACAGAAAGTATAGGCATCAAGTTAAAAATATTAATTATCAAGAACTGATAAAATATTTTCCTTTGCAAACTTTGCATATTTATTTTCAACAAACTTGCAATTGCAATATACAGGGAGACAAAAATGCTTCTCGCATACCTCAATAACTAATTTATCATCGAGGAATCAGCCAAGCTCTGTTTAATTGTGTTACATAGTACCTACATAATTGTAATTACAAATACATTTACATCATTTTAATTTCAACCTTCTATTCTATCTGTATTTAAAATTGGGTCATTTTAATTGATATTAAATAATTAAAAGCTACTTTAAAATGCTGCTACATCAAATTTTCCACTTCCCTTAGAAGTTTACACTTTACACTACAAAACAAGTTTAGCAGTTAAAGTCAAAGCTCCCTGTACGTACAGGTGGATTAATCAAATAATTTTATGTTGTGGTTGTTCATTGCTCGAATCGCTCAATGGACAAACCTTAACCAACAAGCCAATTTTGTATTAAAAAACTGCTAGTAATGATGTTTACTACCCAGTTCTGCAGTATAACGAGGTGCACAACATTAATGTGCTATTGTAATTTTATCTTTAGCATAACACATGACTTGACAGACCTTTTGTCTTCGTTAGGCAAATCTAATTTTATTAATTTCCTTCTTATGGAATCATCACCAGGCTCGTACCCAGGATTTTTCATCCGGGGGAAGCACACTAAAATGCAGTGCAAAATGTCGGTCTTTAAAAATGCACTATAATTTTTATTTTTATAGTAACATATTATTTTACATGGATTTTATTATGCGAGTATACACGAACAAAGAAATTGCCTGAACGTATAAAGTCTAAATTCTGATATGTAACGTTTATGGACAATGATATCATGAACATTCTTATTATTATGTATTTGAATTTAGCCGCTCAGAATGGAGTTGTTTTTGTGTTCATTCTTGAGTCGCGTGGTTGTGAGTGAGCGTGTTGTTTCACAAAGGTCTTTGTTCACAAACGTTACTTCCATTCGTGCAGCACGAGCCGAGAGCAAGACTACTGTTCTGTAAACACCATTTCTTTGTTCATAAACGTTATACATCAGCATTAAATTTAGATTCTCTTAAAAATTACATGTTAGGTAAGAGGTCTGAAATTCCTAGCACGCGCTAGCCAACAGTGCTCTGCAGACCAGCAGACCTACTAGCTACTATTCGACTCATAAAAATTAACATAAAACTATGAAAAGTATTTTGGCTTTCTAAAACTAACAAAAATCATTCAGCACTAAAAAGGTAGCAGGAAGAGGAAGTTTTAAAATATTGTTGCTTCGTAAGCAAGCACGTACCCAGGATTTCTCCTTGGGGGAAGTACACTGTAAAATGCAGTGCAAAATGTTGATGCGAAAATGAGCACCACTATAATTTGTTCAGCACTACTATTTTTAATCCATTCTCCAAATTATAATATTCAAATCTGCTTTGAAATGCAATACTGCAGTCTATTTCCAATGCAAACAGGGAAGTCACATTAAATTTCTCAATAAAACAAAAATTCTAATACTATCTAGTGTAACTTTGGACATTTCGGGGGAGGCATGTACCTGCATTGCTTCTCTCGTGGGTACGTCCTTGATCAGCACTAATCTAAGTATAAAATTTAAGAATAAAATGCACTTAACACAAAACTAATAATTTTTTTCATGAACATCTTCAACTTTGCCAATCTCGTTATTAAGCAATAATAACTCGGAGTGCAAGACAATAAGCGTTGCGCCAAAGTTATTAAAAATCTCCATCATACTTATTGAAATATTTACAAATCAACACCACGGTCAAAATTGCAGTAGCGTGCTAGTTAATACTAATGAAACAGAAATCCCTTTAGTATAAAAGGCAAACATTTAACCTCAAAAAGGCACAGTATCAAAAACCAATTCTCAGTGTAAAAACATAGTAGCTACAAATATTACAAGCGAAATGAAGTTTTTCGTGGTAATTTTTAAGCAATTTACAAATAACGATTTTCTCCAATTTATAATTTTATTAATAATTTCTTGTAATATCTAATAAAAATTGACTTAACACTGAAATACTTATTTTTTACATCCTATAGATTTTTGCAGCTTCCTTGGCCGTAGCCCAAGCCGGAGTCGGAACTCTGAATCAAAGGGAGGAGCAAGATATTTTGAGACTTTTCTTCAATGCCTGTTCCAGCGGATCATCGGAAGGAAGAGTTGTTGGTGATTCCAAAGTTTTCTGCAAACTATCCACTGACACTTTTACTGAAACTCAGAAACACAAAGTGTCGGGTTCAGCTGAAGGTGGTCAAAAGCAAGTGATTTTTGTGCAACCTCCTTCCTACCACTACAACCACAAGGTTGAAATTACCGGAAACGCTGCTGGAGCTCAAGGAGCAAAGATTTACGTGTTGCCACAGAAGAACAAACACACTGTAGAATCCAACTTCCAACTCGGTGGTCCAGGAGCAGCTCCCAAACCTACAGTTTATTTCTTAAGAGGAGATCAAAATGGTGGAGCTGGAGGAGCTGGAGGAGCCGGAGGAGTTGGAGGAGCCGGAGGAAGTGGACAATCTCACAACAATGCTGGAGGTGGAAACTACATAACTGGGTCTGGAAATGGTAACTTTGCCCAGCAACCCAGTAGTGGCTACGGTGTCCCACAACGATCCATCGAATACTAATTACTTTGACCACTACACCAAAATTATAAGTGACTCAATATGATTTGAACAGGCATATTGAAATCTTTCTAAGGAATCAAGAATGAAAGTGTGGGAAAAAGAAAGAATATATAATTTTTAAGTTCGGTTGCAATGTTTTTTTAAAACTTCTGTGATTTATCATGAAAGTGTAATTGCATAAAACATTTTCAGCACTACTATACTGTAGAGTTAATCCCATGGTGCAATAATATTATTACCTAGGTGTGTTATGTACAAAAATTTTCTGTACCACTACTTTCTCCCTCGTTTCATCTATGATTACATTTGTGTCTAAAAACTACATATAAGGAGCTTATGAGTTGACTATAAGGACCCGGTGTTGAATATGAATCTTGAGTGTTGTGTTAATTTAAGAAAATAAAATACCAACTAATGCAAATTACAAATCATAATTTCTTTTTGAACCCATTCCAGTCGATAATAGTATGGGATAACTTCTGCCATATATATAGCAGATACAGTAGAAGCCTTAAGATGAAATAAATAATTAATATCATGCAATCAATGTTAAATGAACTTCCATAAAAGTAACATTTTGAATGCAAAGAGTTTAAATGGTTGATTGCATTTATAGCCACAGGTGAGGGGCATGTAACACGATTAACTATAACTAACCGCAGCATCATGGATTCACATTTTAGGTATAGTGTGTCAGTGTCATTTGCATTAAAAATGATGAGCTTTTTAATAATATTAGGCGTGTTTTGGTGTCTTCTTTCAATTGAAGAGCATGGAGTTTTATAAATTTAGATTTTAGATTATTAATTCGTTGAAAGTTGAAACGTTGAAAGACTGAACTTTCAACAATTTTTTCGCTGTAGATGTGTCGCTTACAAAACAGAATAGATGACTAATGAAGATTTTTTCAAGAATTTGACATTAAACATGTTACACCTTCATTAATTACAGGTGTAATTATGATCACCTAAATAATTTCTTAATTCGTAAAGAATGCTTAACATAAACCACATCGAACACGATGCATGTTCGATGCATAAACCACAACGCTTTATATTCTTATAAAATAATACATATAATGTGAACTGTGCAATAAAGATGGTAGTATCAAGTAGTAAAGCTTTTATAAAGCAAATGGACATTTGCAGTCGGTATATGGTAATAACTGGCAACACACATAATATACAAAAGAAATGAAAAAGATGACCTAAAATTTACTTTAACCCAAATTATGTGAGTGACAATTGACATGTTAATAATCAAATTTACGTACAACAGAAATGTATACGCATGCAGCAACCCTTCCCAATTCTCGAAGTGCTTGCTTGAGGATTCTCAGGTAAGACAAAGAACCTGTATATAAGTAAAACCTTATGAAGATTAATCTGTTCACTTAAACGATCGTAAAGTTCATATTTGCATATTATGTAACCACAACCAGTGTGTACTCCATGACATATTACACAAAGTATTATAGCTATAATACAGATGATGCTATACAAAATTACTTGCGCTACGAACCCAGGAAACATACAGGGAAACTATGTAAGATGTTAACAATCAATGGTATCCCCAACGCATACAACACATTTAAAACTTTTGAATAAACCAAACTCACTCACCTGATGATGGATTTAATGTAAAGGCTCCTCAGTAACTTAATATCATTACAGCATCAGCATCACTAAAAATTGTATTACTACTATAGTCAAGGGGTGTGATTGATAATTAAAGTAAAGCGATGTATTTCTGTTTTATTTAGACATTTGTACTGAAATGAACTACCCTGTATAAACTGTGCAGTATGCAAATTAAAATTCCCAAATAGGTTGTAAAAAATGCTTGTAGCAAGTGCTACGGCTACAGATTATAGACTGTAGAAATAAAAGGGCAAGTGCAAATATAATATAGCGCATAATAACGTGAGACATGCTATTTCTTTATAAACTCGTGTTCTCAAAACGGACGACAAGCCATGATTATCATTTAACTTCTCAAAAGGTCAAAGGTGCAAGATGAAGTTTGAAAAAATATTTTGTTACATTAGTGAAAGGCTAAAATTACCCGAATCATCCATTAACTCGCATAATGTGTCTACCTTTACCTGTAATAATGTTAAGTAGACATAAAAATCTGTAATAATGCACATAATAATACTAACTATAATCTAAAGGTTACATCGTGTCCGCACATAACACATGCCTCCAAAAAGATCTGCCTTAAAAATTTCAACATTAGAACTCTAAGGTGTTAGCTCATTCTTGCAATAGTACACGAAATTGTGAATCACTCCCAGAGCACAAGTGTGTGTATATATAAATATTCCTCAACGGCACCAGTAATTGATCAGTTCACAGTCTTCCTAACCCATTACAAGTCAATTGTTCTTTATACTCTTAAAGTCTGAAAAATGAAAATTTTATTTGTGAGTTTCATCTTTTTATCGCATCTGTTTTTATCGTTGTAAGGGATTTTTACATTTCTCAAGTGATCAAATTTTGTTGTTTTTATTTTAATTGTAGATTTTGGCTTCGGCAGTTGCTGTGGCGTATGCGGGAGTGGGTTATTTAACGTACAATGAAGAATTGGAAGCTTTGCGACTTTACAAAAACTATTGTTCAGGAGGTTCTGATGGAGGAGCTGCAGGGAACACATTCATTTATTGCAAAAAGGCTAAAGAGGATTACGTTGAAGAACTTAACCACAACATCAGACTGCAACCTGGCTATAATGCACAACGTCAAGTTATTTTTGTCCAGCCTCCTTCCTACTTCTACAAACACAATGTGACGCTTACGGGATCTCGAAATGGACAACAACGTGCCGTAATTTATGTTCTGCCACCCAAGAACACTCACCAAGTGGATCACAGCGATCTCCGTGATTTCCGTTACGAAGAGCCACAGAAGCCACAATTATTTTTCTTAAAATCCGATCCTCGTGCAGTCTCAGAAGGAGGATCTCCAGGAGCAATTGCGGTTCAAAATGACGAAGATACTTCATCCCCAAGTTACCCCATTTTGCCAACACCCTTGAGGAATTTTAACAGAAAAGTTTTTAATAACAACGACTACAATTATGTCCCACCTACTGCTGCTGGAAAAACATCCGGAGGATACTAAATAGACAAACAAATTGATGAATTCGTTACCATTGTGAAGAAATTCAGTTAATTCAAGAAGATTTAGGGTTATGAAAAGAACTGCATGCGAGTGCCAAGTTGTATAGTACCGTGTCTATTCCAGATATCTTGCCCTTTGCCCACCTATTTTACTTTCTGTATTTATGAACATACATATTAATATTAGGTATTTATTTTGATCCTACCGATTTTCAACGTTCAATTTTATTTTATCAAATCTGTTTCGGAGAGTTTGAGTGAAAATTGGAGGACTATTTCAAATATTTTTTACTATAAATTCTGTTGAGAATATTGATTTTATTCATACGTTTATAATACATTCTAAGCATTATCCCCCAGTTCCTCAAAACCAATTATTTAAGTATAACCAATGTTTGACCAATGTTAGTCTAGTACTAACTTTAGTGTAACATTAGAATACATTTTATATAGTTGTCAATTCTGAAAATTTGACATTCTAATTCTGTTTACGAATGGTTCGACAACGTCAAATCCAAGAACTCAGGTAATTCCTGTAATATATATGTCAATATATGCAACGCAACCAGAACCGTAGGAAATTGGTATTTATTATTATTTCTACTTGTGCTATATAAAGACCATATTATGGCAATATTGCATGCATTTTCCTGGTACTCCTGGTAATGCTAGTTGCGGTTAAAAAATTGATTTTTTATGTTCTTTCTGTTTAATTTGTATTTAAACATGTCCTGTGCAAAAGTCAACAATTTAAGAATTACGTCTTTCATTTTATACAAAAGTAAACAATTTAAGAATTACGTCTTTCATTTTATACAAAAGTAAACAATTGCTGGTTGCGTGTTAAAATGTAATTATAGA
>JAQFYB010001865.1:0-28741 GCA_034694085.1 Pogonognathellus longicornis
CACAACTGAGAATTCCAACCATGTTACCACAACTGAGAATTCTAACCCGGTTACCACAACTGAGAATTCCAACCCTGTTGCCACAACTGAGAATTCCAACCATGTTACCACAACTGAGAATTCTAACCCGGTTACCACAACTGAGAATTCCAACCCTGATACCAAGAATAACGCAGATATGTCGAAGTCGTTATCCAGTTTGTCAAAAACAAAATCTTTGTCCACCTCATCATCGAAAGTGTCTCAAGATCCTAAACAACTGAAGAATATGTCTATGAAAACTCCAAATGGTATAAAATCTTCCAGCGTTTCATCTTCCCTGCCCGCTACACCGATTGTCGCTAAAAAAGGAAAGCTTCATAAAACTATTTCCTCTGCAATAGAGCGTCTTTCAAAACCGAAAACGGTTAAAACAGTTTCTGAACCGAGCCAAGAGAAAAGCATTAAAACTCTTGGTTCAAGAGTATCTCCTGGATCTGTAAGAAAACTCTACTAAAATATAAAGTAATTTACCTAACAACGCATGCTTAATTAATAAAAATTCTGAAGTTTCGTTGTAATAATACCTTCTAATTCACTTTTCAGAAATCTTTGAATAATTCTCCCTTACTACCGAGGAGAAAGCTGAGCTCCAGCAGTAAATCCCCGGAAGTGAAATCAGAAAGTTGGCCCAATAGTGAAAGTTCACTAAATAACTCAAATAGTGTCACGAAACTAAAGAAAGTTGCAAAAGTATCTCCTTCGAAGCCAAAGTTCAATGCATCCACGAAGTATAAACCCCCACCACCTCCACCCTCAATTATTTATGAACCATTTTCTCCAGAAGATTACAATTTTCAAATGTGGAGTAATGAATGGATTAGCAAAAAACTAAAAGATAAAAATTAGTCAAATATAGTATCCATTAAATATTAAAGCAATATGTTCGTGATTGCAATCTGATGTTAACGCGGGGGACAGCACAAAGTTACATGTCTTAAGTGCTATCGGTATTTAGAAAAATAATATTACCTATTTATTTATTTAAGCCATTTTTGTATTGGTAGAATAGCTTGTTTTTGCGATTGTAAATAAATTAGCCTTACTACGAAAATTATAATTATGATAACTCGACTAAAGTGACTAAAGTCCAGTCTTCTTGTTGTTAGTCAACCATATAACTATATAAGAGATAAATAGTATAAAATATCAATATTTTATTGCATCATTGTATGTCATTCCTAATTGTGATACAAAATGTAACAAAGGATGTTAATAAGCTCGTAATAAATTACACCAAAGCCACTTCTAATCTAATGATGCACATTTAATCGGCACTTGAAAGTTACTTATGCCACATTTGCACAATTTGAATATATCATCCTACTTCATTACAAGATCAACGTTAGTGATTACTAGTTTAGTGAAGACTACAAGATAGCCCAAACTCTTCAAAGTACACTGCGATGTGTATATTGATTACAATTGCATATTAACTTGAGTATCAAGTTATCAACCTCTATCATGCGCTTATATAACGTAAAACGTAATTGAATTGAGTAGGTACATACTTAATGAATGCAGGTAGCAACGCTACAGATTCCACAGTTTCTTTATCTTTTAAAGTCAAGAGCTCTCGTTGTGTAGGTACATCTTTTTAATAATTAAATACTTTCAGCCGACCAATACCAGAAGCTTAAGTAGGTGTTAAGTGTAAAATTAGATGTAAAAGATAAAAGATATGGATAATAGGCTTTGTCAACATATTACAACTGAACATGAAAACGCTTTTATTGAGATTAGCCTAATTATTAAGTTGTTAGGTTAAGTGAGACGTGAGATACGAGATGACCAATTGCAAAATATTAACTTTGGGGAATTCCAAGTAAGTAATTAATGAAGGTTTAGTAGTGTTATACCAGAATGTTAAAATGCCTTATTTGACAGAATGCTACTGAATTTTGTAAATATTAGCTGACAACTGACAAGCGAAACTAAGTTGAAATGAATCTGTTGTATGTTCTCTAATTCTGTTGTACAAACAAAGAAAACTTTTCTCAAAAGCAATTTATACATATAGAGGACTGAATTGAAAAGAATGAAATCCTTTAAGTGTGTATGTATGTAACTAATCACAGCTTACAAAATCATGTAATTTCCTTGACCTAATTTTATACGTACATCGAATCGAAGCAAGTGTGACGCCCAGATGTCCTGGTGAGGGAAGTAAAATGAATGATTAGATAATCATAATATTATTACAGATTATTTATTTAAATCAATTTCAAGTTAACGTTAAACTGTTCGGGTGAAGAATATAAAATAGTTGCCTTTATTGGGTATCTTTAGATAATCTGTAGAAATGGTATGTCTGTGTATCATCGCATCGGTAGTACTTACAATTAGTTGAATACTATACATAGGTACTTGTATCTGTACTGTTGTACTGTACTTGGTATAGTTCAGTTCAGTGAAGAGAAGACTATGTAGCTCAAACTCTTCGTTGTTAGTTAAACTGCGAATGCTATGTGTATATCTAGTGTCTCTAGAGCTGGAGGTAGCAAAATTTCTAGTTATGTAATTATTATTGACACTCATGCATGTAAGAATGAAAAGTGGTGCATATTTTGTGCCACACCACAGCACAGTGTTAATGGCATAGTTATTATCGGAAAATCGAAAAACAAAAAATGTTAATTTATATTGGCATCAGTAGGTAATATTTAAAACCCATCCTTCATTACGTTAAATGAAAAATAAATTACTTATACCAATTTTATTCAGATTCTTTAGAATGATTTTTAAAAATAAAGCAAATAGTTATCCTATATCTTTTTTTAACTGATGTGAGTGTTTAGACCATTTAATAACAATGAAAATGAGTTAGGTATTGTTAAATTTATTCTTGTGTATCAGTTAAACATTGCACTTCAATCTCAATATACCAATTAGGTATAAATAATAAGGACACTTCTTAAGTGATTATGATTTTATAAACTCGTAACATTTATTTTGTTGACCACAATCCCTGTTTTTTGCTGCTCATCTCTGTATTATTATATTTACTACACAGACATTATACACAAAAGACGCATTAACTCTATGCATGTTGACATATTGTTCTAATGAATCATCCCTTATCTGACTTCTGCTTCTTATCATGCATTGTCAACACAAGGCATTTACCTCTATACTTTTATATTGTAGAATCCTACATTAGTATTTGAAAGTCACATACCTATATGTATGCTTATCGAGTAAGCTTAAGAATCACAATTATTTAAATGCAGACACAAAGGTATCATAAAATGTGTATGATATGCCTTTGTGGTTTCATGTTACTTTTATTTAGTAGTAAAAAGCATTGCTTCGAAGGTGAATCACTGTGCAATTTTAAGAATGGCTGATATCAGTATTATCCATATAATAATTATACATTGTACATTACATGCGCATCTGTGAATTTTATGTATCTCGTTTGGTTGGTAATCGTAGTGCTACTGATATGAATATGCATACAAATATAAATTACTTTGTCATGTGCCTATTTGTGCAAACTAGGCTTTGAAGAAATGGTGAACTGTTTGATCCTGCATCAGATGCTGGTCATGTTGCAAAGAAAATTATTTATGTAGGGTATGCAAATATATAGGTACGTATAGATGTAATGGTATAGGCGCATGAATTGGTATTGATAACAATGACTAATGCTACATTATTTTTTGTGCTCCCTATAAACTACTCAAACATCGTAATCAAAACTGGCGACGAAGAATATTTAGTATTAGGCTTGAATCTTTCCTATTCTTTTGAATGTGTGACATAAAGTACAAGTACAGTCCGTGATATAATAAATTAGCCAACGTTTTCTTAACTTCGTATTATTCTTAAACTTAAACACTTAAACGGGCAAATCAGAAGCAGTGTCTTTGGAAGGAGAACATTTATAAGACATCATGCCCTTTATTTGTGTCATCTGCAGAGACAAATTAACATTGCAGAAAAATGCAGAACTGCAAAAGATCATATCTACAGAATGTGGACATTTGTTCCATCAATCATGTTTTGATAATAATACTCGATACAGTAACGCTGGGAGATCTCAAGTGAATCCATTGGCAAGAAACCAAGTTTCGTAAGATCACTTTTACACTTACTTATCATCGAATCACCAATATATTTTACCGGAATAAATGCTTAGTGTGTAAATATTTTAAAATTTATTTACAGAAGTACTTGTCCTACTTGTAAAAGGCTATTGAATGTATCATTCAACCGGAGAGTGTTTCCTGCTGAAGCCGCAAATGATATCGAGGATCCAGATTCACGATCAAAAATGTAATTCCTAAGTGACTCTACATTTTATATTAGTGATATAATAATGTGTAAGAGTTGTATAAGAAAGTTGATCCTAATGGTTTCCAAGTAATATGTATGTTTACTAAACCTCTTATAAAAGCACATAATTTTTGTTTGTTAACTTACTTGACACAGTGCCTTAAAGGAAGAAAATTTGACTCTGAAAGCAACAGTGAACCATTTGAGGACGACAGTAAATGCCTTGCAGGCTTTGAAAAGTATATTTTTTTTTCTTTTTAATTCAAAACAAATATTAGATAGTTACACAGTACACTGGTATGTATGTGTTTTATGAATTGAGAAAAAAGTAAAGCCATACTAAATTTGAGTAGGGGATGCAGGAAGCCCACCTTCGGATGTTCAATCCCGCATTGTTCCACATCCTTCGATTCAAGCCATGCCAGGTGAGTTATAAAAGGCACATAACATAGTTATAAATTTAATTACCGGAGCAGTACATTTTGATCATTATTATTATAGTCAATTTACCAGATTTACCTATATGCATTTTCAAATATGTATGCCAATTTTATTTAATTATTCGATCCTTAACAGCAGGAAGTTCATTAAGAATTGGAAACCCGGTAGTGTGGTTGGGTAGTGACGGGGAAATACACGAAGGAGTTGTCAAATGGGTCGGCCTAATTAATTCAGAAATGTTTTCGGGAGTTGAATTCGTATGTCTATACATACATATTATATCAAATACCTACATACATACATACAATTCATTGAATCCCATAAATATCTCATTCAGATACATAGCTCATTCATAAAAACTCAATTTAAGTTAAACAATTATATATTTTATTGTATACACAGAAAGAAGCTATTGGCAATAATTATCCTGAAACTGGTGGCAGATCTCTGTTTCAAGCTGCTCCGCGTCGTGGCAGATTAGTTCGTATACGGGAACTGGTGCTTCGAGATGATTTCTACGGTAATTAATTCAAAGGGGACAAACAGATCAATTACTCACTTACTCTGTAAACAGAAATACTTCATCTCCCACTTATATGACTATACTGACTTTATACCGGTATTCTTTTGTGTTTAAAAAATCCAATGCTAATCTAATTGTAATATACCTACATGACTGTTATTTATATATATTTGCATTTAAAATCCCAAATAGAAAAAATGGATCAAAATGTAATGCCTTTTCATGACATTGCAGAACCGTCTTGAATTTAAAAAATCTACTTCGAAATACGCTATAACGTTTTTTCATTTTGTAATTGAAATTCACTAACGTGTTTGTTTTTTATGTCAACATTATAGCATTTAATAGGCAATCATGTAATGAGAAAATAGATAAAAATAAATGAATTATGCAAGCTCAATATACATTAAAAGTCTCTAGCCATAATTTGTACTATGGCATGTCTACTGCAATATTATATCATGTTCATGTAACCACTTTCTATATACATTATTGCTCAATCTTTTGTATACATGTGTATGTATGTATGCGTATAGGAGCTTGTATGTGTATAAACATTTTAGAGTTGTTAATCTTAAGTCAGCCTTCAAGTCTACGCATAAAGATTCTGCAGTGCAGCGCAGAGGCAGATTCGCAAAGATACAATAAAATATAATCTACCTCAACTGCCTACCGACTTTCATCGTGAAGAGTAGCTCGTAGTGGTTCTATTCACTTGGAAAGTCGGTGTAGGTATAAGGACTACGTAAGTAAAACTGTAGGGATTGCATGTATACAGTCTTTTCCTGTATGACATAAAATGTCTATTTATACTCTTAAGTTAATTTCCTATAAATAAGTGCATAGACAGAGACTCTCATCCTCAAAGCTCTAGCTCTTAGTTTGCTGCGAAAAATAACCTGTACAAATATATTTCTCGGAATATTCGAATTGTATTTTTTAAAGAGCTATTAGGGTGCTAACAGTCCTATAAATTTAAGACATGGGAAGGAAACGTGGGAACAGAAAAAAGGTATGCTTGTTTGAAGTTTTTTAAAAGATTATTCTCTACTATGATTATAAAATCAGAAAATGTTTTTATATTTAAATGAAATATACACAGGAAAATCAAGCAGCCACGACTCTCAAGGCATTCGAGTCGGATATATTCACGTGCAAGGTTTCTCCGGTTTATGGACGGTAAATGAACCTATAAACTACTAAAGTATAAATCGATGAAAGTATACAACTCATATAGTTGTATGATCAGCATGATTGAACTTTCAATTATTGTCGCTGCCACAATGTCATAATATATTCATAATAATATTATATTCTGCTTAGTCCATTGTGCATCTGCATATATATGGTAATTATTAAAAAAATGTATGCAAAAGATTTAACGAGGAAATTAAAGGCAAAATTAATACATATAAATAAATACTTTTACTATTTACTAAAAGATTAATAGTATTTGCTGCATGAATAAAATGAGGCTGTATTTTTTTGTCCTTATAGGTATCTGGAAACAAAAGTCAATGTCAAAAAGGGGGATTTGATACACAAAGAAAAATGTTTGGTTGCCGGGCCCAAAGCCTTGTCCACTATTACATGCATTGGTTGTCATTCTGATATGTTAAAAGCATCCAACAAGTAATTTGGTCTAGCTGGGTTTATGCTATCAATAAAAAAAATCAGTTAAAATTATGTATAACATTCAGCAAGCAGCATGAATTTTGTAGGAAAATTTGACTCTGCAATTTTCTTTCCTTAATTTTTGAGAATAATGTTTTCTTGTTCAAAAGGTTAAAATGCAGTTTGTGCAAATGGCCATTATGCACACCTCAATGTCAGAAATCTCCATTTCACAAACAGGAATGCAGTTTTTTGACTGAGAAAAAAATTGCCGTAATTATTTTTGAAGCCATACTTACCAAATAATAATGCTTCATTCATATTTTCCAATAATATAGTTGATGCATTGAAAAAATAAATTTCAGCCTCCATCAGAAGCTTACAGCACTGACTATGGTGCAATAACCATTCTTCGTGGACTTTTGTTAAAAATAAATCAACCTGACGTCTGGAAAGTATTCAGTAGTTTAGAGCATCACAACTCTATACGAAAGGAACAGGCATTGTGGAAAGACAATGAAGAACGTGTTGCTAAACTTATATTGGAGACATGGGATTTGAAAGATATGTTTACTGAAGAAGAAATATTTGCAGTTAAGTCAAATAATATGTACCATATCCATATACTTACATTGTGTAGCAAAGAAAATATTAATTATGAGCATTTCACAAATACTAATTTCTTTACTTTATTACTAATTTCATGTACTATTTGTATTTTTACAAAAGGTTTGTGGAATATTTGAGGTGAATGGATTCGAATTAGGAGACTATCAATCGTACGGCGGAGTTTTTCCTATTGCTGCTATGATTGCTCACGAATGTGTCCCTAATTCAACACAATTCGAAAATTGTGACGAATCTGCATTGGAAGTTAGAGCTATAGTTGACATTCCAGCAGGCTCGCCAATAACATTGTGTTATGATGGTGTTCTTAAGGTACTTTGATTAATTACAATACTACACCTATGCAATGTAGGTATAAAGTTTACAGTGTATTGTATATGCCTGACCTTAATTATTTACATCTGAAAAATGAAATTGTAGAATAAAAATATACATTAATTATTAAAAACTAGGGAACTGCAGTGCGTCAAAAGCTGTTGAAGAAATCAAAGTATTTTGTATGCGCATGCAAACGGTGCAGTGACCCAACTGAGCTTGGAACGAATTTCAGTACGCTTGTATGTACAAATTGTAAAAAAGCAAGTCTGATGGAAAATCTTGAGGACCATACATGGGTGTGCAGTAAATGTTCTGCAAAGTAACTAACAATTCCAAAAAGATAGGAGGATAAAGATAGAAAAATTGTAAATAGAATTGCTGGTAATAACAATTTTTGAATTTACAGGGTTGTAAATGGAGATGTTGAAAATATTTTGACTAAACACACATCCATTTCTGATTCGCTACGAAATATTAAAACTCAGGAAGAGTTTTTAACTGAATGTAAGGCAGTGTTCCATCCAACACATTACATTCCCTTTGGAGTAAAGTTCGGCCTATGCATGGTGCTTTCATTTAAATGAATTTCTATATATCACTAACAATACGTTTAATAATGTAGCAAAATAAAATTGTTTTTTGTTTAATTAAGCTCATTATCATGATTGTTTTTTTACAGTCTTATGGAAGGGATGAAGGATATTCTATATACGAACTTAATACTACAGAAATACATAGGAAACTTGCACTGTGCAATGAAGTATTAAAAGTTTTAGATATTCTAACTCCCTGCAATAGTGTGATAAGAGGTAATAGAATTAACTACGTATCTAACACTTTTTGTATGTTGTACTTTTATGAAAATACTTAATGTTAGGTGTTCCGAATGCCTAATTAGTGTCATGAAAAGAGTTTACAGGAATTTTCGTGTTTACGAAACATTTTGGCTTCTTTTTACAAACTACAACTTCAGCAGAACAATAAGTAATTGCGTGGGTGAATTTATAATTTTGTATAGGGAACATCCTTTACGAATTGCAAGCGGCTGAAGTTCTCATTGCGAGAAACATGATGGAAAGTGGTAAATGTTCTAAGGCTTTGGTGAGGAGGAGACTACAGAACTCAATGAACACTCTTTTGGAAGCTATTGAAATATTTGAGCTGAGTTATCCAACTAAAATGCTTGCTAAGTCTGCAAGAGACACAACCTTGGTTGAACTAAAGGGATGGATTAGTTCCCTTAAACAATGAATTTAATAATAGTTTTCGCATTGTTTTGTGTTTCCTATTATCCTATTTATAGTAATGTATTCAATTTCATTTTCTACACAAACTCGAACCAATAAAGAGACCTGTGTATGGATACTTCTTTAAACGTAACACAAATATACAAGCTTATTATTTGATTCTTTCAAGCCATTTTTTAATAAAAGAAACATACTTTTCCAAAACACCATATTTTATTAGTAGGTAATTGTAAAAAGTGTCTTTCTAATAGACAATTCTTTATTATTCTGTAGGTACTAATGGTTTTAAGATAAAAACTCCTTTGTACGCAATAGTTTCACATAGAGTTGGATTCTTTGTATTCTTCCATACTTGCTCATATAGTTATACAAAGTTCCAGTGACACATTCCATTTGGTATAGGTGCAAGTGAGATTGATTTTGTCATTATATAATAATATAACTTGCAATAAGAAGTATCTAGGATAATGCTTTAATTAATTTTACCTAAATCAATTAGCCATGAAATAGTTACGAGTGCCATTCCTAAAAGGATCCATTCAAATTTCAAATCATGAATAATCATTTTAATCACTTTAGTCAACAAAAATAATTATTTAATAATACCTTCAATGTTATATCATTGTTAAACATGTTTTTCATTATTTCACCAGATGCATTTTGTATCTTCGTGTTATCTTTGCATTTGTCTAGATGCATTTGTGCATGACAAAATTTTCCCAATCAAGGTGTAAATCCCTATAAGAAATGAGAGTGAATTCAATTTTATATTTAATGTCTTGTTATTGTTGGTGTATGATTTCAAATTTATTTGCCTTCCACACGGCCTTGGCTAAAGGAGACTCTTATATAAATACCTTTGAGCAGTGTACAGTTTCTTTTATATCTAATTTTGAAAACGACCATTTCACCCAGTATTTTCTACTTTTCGTAAGACAAAACACAGTTGTAATCGTCCAAGACATTTTTACTGTTGGAAATCTGCCATATAGCTATCATTCACAGTATTCCTATAAGTACAATCAATGCAATGTTCTTATTCTTGAAAGTCAATTAATAGAATCGATTTTAATTCGACAAAAACATTCCCGTCAGTTCGTAGAAGACAAAAATCCTCAGTATATATTATTTGCTGATTTTCAGTCTTCAAAAGAAGAATTGGATTTGCAAGCAAATGAATTTGTTCAAGATTTCAGAACAATTGCAACCTCCGCAGTATATCTGTATGTTCAGAACACTGTTAATGTATTCATGGTGTGTTTGGTGTGCCTACAACGTGAAGGATTACTTTACCCCATTTCAAAGAATAACACAAAGTCACTCAATCTGTCAACTGTACGTAAGAGATGGGAACTCATGCACTCTAATTTCAAACGAAGAGTAATAATGACAGACGTGTTAAATAAAATGCCATATTTCTATTTAAGTGATATTCGCTACGGAAATATGAAGTGTGGGTCTATAGAATCTTATTACACATCCGACGAACGCCATTGTACACTCTTCACTTTAGCAAAGCGTCTCAATTTTTCAATAACGAGTCAAGCTGATAATCCACCTGTGAATAAAAATCGAATCTTGGGTTCTGTAAATCTCCTGGAATTATTATCTGAAACTTCAGTAAGTTCCCGAGAAAAGTACAAGCTGCTTTCCCGAGGTATTAAAGTTGAGCCTTACCTTTTCTCCGCAGTTTTTGACACTCATACATTTGTGAATGAAGCTTTGTTGAAACCCTTTGACATTATGGTTTGGCTATTGATTATACTTTTTACTGCTTTAGTTACAGCATCTTTATATGGAACAAGCTCCATACTCTGTGCATTGTTCAAAAACTTAAAAACTGAGACAATCAGTATAAGTATAAACAGAAGTAACTCTGAAGTATCAGTCTTCAAATATTTGTGTATCGTATTTTCCATTATCTTGGAACAAAGTCAAATAGATTTCATCCTTCAGAGTTCACGGAACCGTAAATCGATTTCCATTCTTCTATTAGTTTGGATTTCAATGATCTTTGTGCTGAGCAGTGCATACAAAGGTAGAATTTATTCTTTTTTAGCCAAACCTCCTTCATTTCAAGTTCCGGAGACTATGGAAGATGCAATCAACAGTGATATGTTCCTTTTAACAAATGATTTTAAGTTTGTCAATATGTCCAACCCTCTAACTACGAGTGTTACTTCTTTAATGAAAGATTTCATTCGTGACCACATCAAAGATGACTCATTTTGGCACAACAAATCTTCTGTTTATAAAACCCTTTACCACAAAATTCATTTTTTATATCTGTGGAATATTGAACTAATTAGCTTTTACACGCAAAGAAAAAATGTTCCGAACTATTTAAATGATGCTAACACCACAGTAGCTATCCCGGCAAATTTTATCATCATTTCCTACAAGTCGGCTCTAAATAGATTCACCAAACTTATGCAAAGTTTGCCTCACGTTTACGTAGAGACAGGTACTCAAACTGATTATCTCTTGGCTGCTCGAAATCCATGGAGAATTAAGCGAAACTTTTTTGAACCTACTTTTAGCAAATATTTTGCTCAGTTGTATGAGTCTGGTGTTCCTGAAATATGGGAGAAACTTTTCCAATCTTTTATTCTGAAAACAGAATCCGTACTATACAATTGTGCCCGGGGAGCTAAAGATGAGTATGTAGCCATCAAATCTATGGACTGTGCGATGTTCCTTTACAATACAAACTTAGGTTCCGTTCGTACAGTACGGAATCGTTATTTTTTGCAAGCGAAATCGTTTTCTATAAAATCTCTCATTGAAATCCTTCTAATGTGTTGTGCATTTGCTGGAGTCTCATTCGTTATTTTCGTTGCTGAAACTTGCTACACAAAAATGGCGAAAACTAATGTTTCACAAGCGGATTTCGGTTACTTCTTATAAGTTTATTCAGTTCATAGTTTAAGTAGTTTTACGATTTCACATAAATAAAAACATTGATATGGAGTAAGAAATTCGGCTCCCATTTTCATCGTAGATCATTTTCATAACTTCATGTAGGTACCTATTTAAATTCAAAGTACAAGTGAATGAATGGAAAATGTATGCCTTATGAATGTTATGAATAAGGTTTTTGTACTTTATTTTATATAAGAATACGAGTATACATATGAACTCAATAGATGAGGCATGTATATACGTTGACTAGTTGGTCTTTATACATAGGCAGTGCAGGTAAGTATTTTTTTATGTATATACCTAGCTGGCATCTAAAGTTTCTAGCTAGAGGTATTACTTAAGCTTTGTTATAAGGTGTATACATACACATTGTGGTGTACATATATAGAGGAGTGGTATTTTGATGTTGGGTGATTAAATTCGTCTACTACATTATGTAGGCGTAGGCATTCCATACTCTTATAGGTACGCATCTAATTTCCGTTTCTCAAATACCCACCACTAAAAGTATCAAACCAATGAAAAGGTTGGTTAGTGCGTAAACATCATTATATCAATCGAATTCATGTTTACTAAACAATTACCTACACAATTATGTATGAGAAAACTATATAACAATAGTTACTTGATTACCAATAATAAATACGAAGATTCATACTTGTGAGTTTTTTTCAAACTCATATACAATTAGCTAATGGATATAAGTTTTACTTATGTAACTCACATTCATAATGGAAAAGAGTTTGTTGCTATTGTATCAGTAGTAGTAATTGCTTGAGATTTAAAAACTATACCTTATGGATGTAGGATTGTTTCAATTCAGAATATCGATAAATATACAAACATAATTCATAATCTCACTCTACGATTCAGTGTAATTAAGGATATAGACACTTCATAAACATTGAATATAAACATGACATTATTGAAACAAATTGTACGTACAAACCAATTCAGGGTCAAAGGCACAAAAGGGGTTACCAAAGAATGAAATGGACTTGCGATTCTCGAAACACAATCAAAATTTGCACCTACTAGAATACATGTAATAAAACAATAAAGAAGTAATTTTGAACTAAATGAAAGCTGTCTCATTTATGCATTTAATTCCCATTGATCTATACAAATTAAGTGTATTTTGACATTTAATCAATACATCAATATTTTCATAATAGTATGACTCAGCCTACTATCTTATACTTCGTGTTTTCTCCACGAACGATTCTTTCATTAAATTCTAAAGCTTTTTGCATTGTCTACTGCGTAGTCTCAATTTGGTTGAAACTACAAACTGAAACTACAACTTGTAATTATGCATCCATACAAACCTACATTGCTTTGGAGGCAATACCCAAAGCTAAGCATTAAAGATTTATCAAAATTTTGAATTGTGATTTATACAAAGCTATAATTTTATGTATGCCTGTATCTGTGGACTTAAAATTTAGTTTTGTATGACTATGGGTCATGTTAATGAACGTAGCTGTATAGAGACTTGTTGTGTACGTATTTGTCCTAAAATATGAGAGAAACTCGGTTGGCAACGGGAAGACCGTAGTATGATACGATGATTTGTTTGTACAGAGTGGAGTAGAGGCTGCAAGCACGGGCTACATCCCACAGTACTGTTAAAGCGAAGCTTTTACGAAGTTACATAAACGAGGGTAGAGTGTAGACGAGCAAAGGCTTGCCTTATGGCCATCAACATCATTTTAACCATGGTAATGCATGGAGAGAACCAATGCAATGCAAGCAAGCTGAGGAGGACTTGTAAAGGCAAAGCAAAGCAAAAGCAACCTAAAGCTAAAGGCAAGCAAGCCCCATGTACATGTATTTGGGCATCGCATCGTCACTGCAAAGCTCGTAGGAGCCTGCCTGTATGTACGTATAAAGCAAATGCAATGTAAAGCAAAGGCAGCAGCAATGTAAAGTAAAGCGTAAATACAGGCAAGGCAAAAGGGCCATAAGAAAAGCACAGGCATAAGAGGAGACGGGGAAACATACAAAATACACATAGAGCTTTGCCAAAGCAGCGTTCAGCCCAGTACATACACAGCATACGACATACACATCAGCCATAGCAGAATCCATTGAATTCAAAATCCATAGGACAAGATTGTGAAAACTGGTGTCATTCACGACCGATTATCTACTTTTGCGTAAGTACGACATTTACTCTCAATCAGCTCATCTTGTGCAGAAATGTTGGGGCTACCCGCCAGTTCTTGTCCCGTTAAATTCCAACATTTCCTTTGGTTTTTACAGAATTTTGAATATTATTCGAATTACATGGGGTTGGCCCATTTGATTTTTTCTCGTACCATTATTTTACGATTATTTTCAAAAGTACTGGCCGGAAACACTTGGAATTAGTAGCATCGGAAAGCTCGACTCTTGAGCTATCCGATGCTACCACTCACTTGACTTGGAAAACACTTTTTACATGTTTTTATCGGGTTTTCATGTCATTTTAGTGGAATTTCACGGTTTCCCAGTTAGAAGGCTTCGCGTCTCTCTCATTTTCTTGCTTTCTTTACCATCAGGCGAATGGCTCGGGGGTGGGGTGTTTGTACTGCCACCAACATTTTCGTGTCTCGAATTCTTTCGGGGTCTGCCAGCTAACTTCATTTTTTGTAGTGTACTCACAGAGGAGCACGAACTTGTATCAAATTCTGAATCTACTTGGCTTAGCTTTAGCTTTAGTTGCTATATCAGCACAAGTGGATAATGGAACAAGCAGACTATAAAGCTTAGGTCGACAATCAATGGGTTGTTTACCTCGTTTCATATACGTGTGTGTAGCTCCAAGCTGTAAAGAGCAAGACCATGTATTAGGGTTAGAGTGTTAGAGACGTGTCCACAGAGGACATAGGTACACACAGGACTATCCATTAACTGCGATAACATTTTCTTTAGCTAAGTAAACTTATTCAGTACAATACCTGTGTAAGGTTTGTTTTACAAAGGTTAAAACAGATTTGACACCACTATTATAGAGGATGGATATTTGGATTTAATTATTTTAAGCAGTTCTAGAGAATATCGGCTTATAATCCTTCAGATAGCTTAAACATATCCTGGGCATCAAGTATCAAGGTCAATAAAATATCAGTGCGGTCAATATACCTAGGTATTATAAACGTGGAATAGAGCAATAGCGACCTTATAGTATTATTACAATAGACAATAGATGGATTACTTATTCAAGGAATACACTCTGATTTAAACAGTAGTACGTATTATACTTATTAATTATTATCAAGGTTGTGATTGTTTAAAATACATGAAACTCAAAAGCCTCAATTGAAGAAATACATTAAAATACTTTTCAAATCGCTACACCTACTGTATTTTGGGTTGTAGTTGGAATCTCTTGTGTAAATAAATTCAAGAATACGACATACAGTTCCCGATCTAAGAAGAGAATGAGTTGGAAGTTTAGAATTGAAGCATTTCAGTGTTTGTTTCGAATGAACTGCTCATTTAGTATCTCTTTTTTAATTACCGTACTTTTTCTAAAGCTAGCAAGACCTTTAAAACAATTCGGGGTAGATGGATATTAAAGCTTTTAATCACATGGGACTGTCTCTAATTCTACCCGGACCTCTAAAACAACCCTAAGATGTGAGGGTAGATGCACAATTTTTGAAAGCAATCCCAGGGTTCATTTAGAAAAAAAACATGCTTTAGCTTATTTTTTGGGTATGGTATAGATAGCCGTAGATGAGTTCATAACAATAACAGTGTCATTAAATATTTGAATTTAGCTTACCAAAGTAGTATACTTTCTCAATGTATAGTACTAACTGATACAAGTAAAGGTAAAACCTGAAATTATTTCACTTCACTTCAATTGTATGTGGTAGCATTATTAATGGATGGTTCCAAATTCTGTGAGCACATAACATAAAGTGCATATACAGCTGGTTGTGCTGTTGCGTTATTGCTGCAGCTCTTAGGACTTTACAGCCTGAAAGCTAGATTTGGAAGGCACTTTACAGGCTACGATCATCCTATACGATCTATACAATGCACTCCTACACTCTTATGCTTTTAGTTGCATTGCATTATTGCATTTAAAAACATAATAGAGTTCGTGGTTAAAAGTTTTATGCATCATATACTTGAGATTTCCTAAGGGAAATAATAATAACTTTGGCATATTATCATGTAGGTATGTTGTCTCAGATATGATATAACAAAATTTACAGCCTGTTATAAAGCATACTATTAAATGCATGTGTGAAGTGAAGGAGATGCAAAGGATGCAGATAGTGGAGACGACAATACTTATTTTTCTACATGTACACTACACACTATAACTATACAGTCTATTAATCTTCATATTCAGCAGTATTCAAAACGATTCGTTAGCTTTCTTTATAAGAATTTATACATCGTTCGTCTCACATTAAAGCATTGCCTTACTGGAAGAGTGTCTCCTCCCGGTTAATGTCTGCCATATAATAAAACTCCTATATAGCCCTAGTAGCAAGAGAAGAATTAAAAACTACTTCGGTTATATAATAATAAGTGTCTATACTTTATTATTGTGAGAATGAGAATGCTCATTGGACGCAGGATGAAAATGTAAAAGGCTTATACTTAGTGAAGTGAGACAGCATGATTTGTGTGTAGTAGAATGGCATTTCATTAATGCGATTGCCATTAAAAGTGACTGTATAGACGCAGGCGAAGACGCCCTTTCTTCTACCAAGCATTTTCTCTATTCACTCCTTTTGTGGCTATATTATTGCAGAATGAAACTAAAGGAGTTTTCAATTGTCATTTTGTGAAAGATGGATTTGAAAGCAGATACATACTAATCAAATGTTGTTAAACCGAAATATTGCTCAAAGTACTTTTAGTGCCTTCATAAAGAATTATACTAGTAATTAAAGTGATTTGTATTTATAATGAAATGAGATTGCACATTATGTCCATTTTCTTCACTCTTTGCTCATATTTCTTAACAAGAAAATTTAAAATGGGGCATTGTGATACAAATGACTTGGTTATATTCTGTAAACGTACAGAGTAGTACCTACAGGACTACACTGTACACGCTACACACCCATAATATACATTGTGTACCTACATCAATTTCTCTACACGCACAGGATGATACTTTGTGGACTTATATTTTTATGTTCGCTAAGTACATAGACAACTGCTAACAAACGACATTGAGGACATTTGTTGGTGCATAGAGGGTTACATGCATTGCATATTCGATCAATGTCATTGTCAATCAATTCAAGTAATACATGGCATGCGTCCCATAAATAAATGCATTTAATTCATGTTGCATTTTCATTTCCAACCAACCATACCCTCCATATTATTACTTAATAATGTGTCTAGACTGAACACAAGTGCATCAAGTATAAATATATTAGCTAAATAAGTTACACTAACAAAAACAGTGGCATGGAAGGACTTATGGTTGTGACACTAAATAATAAAATTGAAAAATGATAGCAAACAAACAACACAATATATTTTTCGAAATTTCACATTGTGCATGGACAATATTTTGATTTTATAACTTTTCACAGTAACCATCCATGTCTCTTGCTTACATAGCAAAACTGTTATCTCTTTAGCTCCAATTGTAACGCAACATATAATGTCCTGTCGTGCCCTTTCGAAAAATTTTCATTAGCTTTGAGCATGCATGACTAAAATAAAATCCGAGGCGTATTTTCGATTGTCATGAAATGAAAATACTTTTCTTACAACCCTGTCTTTACGGCTTATCGTGATGCTCCTTTAGCTTTGTAGTAATGAACGTGCATATAAGCTTAGTTATATAGGACGTAGTTTTATTATCTCAGGCATGTATCTAATGTATCTACCTTATCTCCAGTATACACATACGTATAATATATGTAGTATTCTATGTAGCACGTACAAAGCTGTAGACATCAACAACTTACATTTAGTAGTATGTACACTTATATCGCTCTCTTTTCTTTTCTATAGCACTCTATTGTTAGTTAGACAAAAACTTATTCAAACCTCAAAGCATGCACCAAATATTACGTAAGTTATAAACTAAAGTCTCTATGGTCTCACCCGTCTCTATATATTATTCGGTCTGTCAGAGTTAGTTAAAGTACAGGCATGTACAATGTGCCCTCCTTCTTGGATATGTATTATTCTTGCATGCATTCCTGGTAGGGTACGTAGGTGGATGGACGTACTTTGCATTGTATTATAAATTCTAATGTGTATACATACCAGTTGCTAGGTAGGTAGGTACTCTAGGTACTTAGCTGAGGTACTCAATCGTATTAAACTCACCACTCACTATATATACATGTATACATCCTACGGAATTGCATAAGACTTTATACTGAGTTAGCCTATATGTATGTATAGCAATATAAAGTCACAAAAGTCAGCAAAGCCATAGGGTGTGTATCCGGTGACATTAACATAAGGGGGAATGAAAATCTATCAGTCATTTCATGTATGTATTTGTGTATATACGTATTGGGAGTATAAACATTAAATGCTATGAAGAATGGAGTTGGAATAAATAACAATTCGAAATGCCGTCTTTAGAGACTAAACAATATTTTGTTAGCTCTGCATTCAAATTCTTTCTCTGGTTAGTTAGTCGTGATGTTTATTTAAATCCTTGATCTCGTCAGTATGGAGAAATCAAAATGCTGAATCGTGTATTTGCATTTTGTAAACGAACACCATTTCCTAGATGTGCTGATGTGAGAACTATGTACACACTACAGGCTTATTTATCGAAAACACATTACATGCTTATTTTTCTGTTGAATTAGTTCTCTATCTCTGTGTATGTATCTCTGTCTCGTTTGGTTGTATTGTAACCTCAAATTGATATTAAAACATAAACGTGCATACCATAATATATCTAGGTATATATACCCAAGGAAAGTTGAGGTCATGACCTCAACCATTATTCATAAGTCTATGCATAATATTTTATCAGCACATTCGGGTAACCTAATACAACTGACTAATTTTATAAAAATGGATTGTTTTAGTAGTGGATGTATTAATACTAAGCTATGTTTTTCGGTTCAATATAATATGCATATATTCAAAGTGTTGAAATAATATCATAACATTATATTATGAAGTTGTTGATGCAAGTACAGTGCAGACTATCCTATGGCGAACCTACGAACAAGATCCCAGTAGAAAGAATGCTTGTATGCTGACAAAGATTTATAAAAAACTAGTCGCGTCTCTTTTCTAATTGTATACCCTTCAGCAAAATAATCATTGTGGATATACAAATCTTTACAAATCAGATAGATGCAATTGCAATATCAGCTAAAGATTCCATGAAAGTTGAAGTAGATTTTATAAAGTATTTTTGTTTTGTTTGCAGTTGCTGAAAATTTGATATCAAAATTTTAAGAAAATGTACGTTTTTGTATACGGAACGTTGAAGAGGAATGAGCCGAATTATCATTGGATGATAAGCCCGGAAAATGGAAAGGGGATCTTTGTTGCCAAAGGAAAAACAATGAAAAAGTACCCCCTGGTGATTGCTTCACGGTACAACATCCCATTTCTCCTTGACGAAGCTGGCACCGGAAATGTAAGTTTAACATAATACTTTCATTAATAAAAATGCTACAAAAATACCCCAAACTTTACATTTCGGTTTACCCACCCCTTTTAAATGTGTGTGCTTAAAATTTTTTGAATTGAATTTGATTTTAGAACATCGAGGGCGAGATTTTTGAAATCGATGAAAAAATGTTACACAGTTTGGACATCCTTGAAGAAGTTCCCCACTTGTACACCCGCCGAGTTGAGGACATTGTTGTCGGGAGCAACGTGGTCCAAGCCTGGTGCTATTTTCTGCACTCTTTCTACCCGGACATGATGCGTTGCAAGCACCTTGTCAGTTACTCTTCAGCCGACAGGACTCACAACATGCCCTATATTGCCAAGTACTACCGGGATCAAAATTACGATCACCGTGTGGAGGTGAAATACATGATGTAAAATACAAAATGAGATTCAAGTGCTTGTCCAGATTTCCGGTTTTTATTGAAACTACACAGGAACTATGAATATGCGCATCCTTGGACCGTAACGTTAATTTAACGTGAAAAAGTATCTCTGAAAACTGTTACTTCTCGTTATTAAGTATTGTAAGATTTATTATTTGCTGCAAATTGTATTAGACATAATACGAAGATTTGTCTTAGAGTTATTCTCACTAAAAGTTTTTGTATGAACTGAATAAGACTAATTAAGTAAAGTATGTTACCTTATCGCTTGAAAGTTTTGGTTTAATATTTATCTAGTATTCCATTTTCTGGACAGCTCTTCGAAGGTATTTGATTGAATCGATTTTTTGTATATGTACTGAACTATGCTTGTAAGAATACATGAACGGAAAGCTTTACTGCGATGCACATACATATAGCATTTCGTGCACCATCAGTGCGTTTTTGGGTATAAATGAGAAAATTCAATAATTTACCAAATAAAATTGTTTTGAATCTAGTGGGTAGCTGTTAAGATATAAGATGTTTGTGAATAAAGAATCGTGTATGTATATAAATATATTCTGTAACAAACTCATTATTTTTCTCATACCTATGTAATGTATTCATAAAATATTACCTATACCATTATTACAATTTATTGCGTTATCCAAATCTTTTTTTTTTAATTTTAAGTTTTACATTATGTGTGTTATGAATGAGTGTTCACATTCACATTTTCAAATAATTCTGCATTTCATTAGGTACTAACATGAGTAATACCTGCCCCAAGGTTAAGGCACAAAAGACATCCAAGCCGAATTCAAGTTGGTATTACATAATTCTGGAAAAACAAATTCATTGGTCTAGCATTATACAATGTAGTATATTATTTGTATTGGTTAGGTAGTGAATTGTATTCAGTAGACTAATCATGTTAGTTTCAACGTAATTAAACAAGCTCCCCATGGTCTATTTACATTGGTTAGTATCATAACAACCTTCTACTACCAAACTTGATGAATGATGAGACATGTTTAGATTTTTTGAAAAGTTTATCTCATTCCATGTTAATGTAGGTATTGCCTATATAATAGGGATACTAATTCGTTAAATCTAATAAAACCACATATCTAGCTAATGTTTTTACATCTAGCAATAATAACTTAATACATTTTATGCAATTTTGCTTAAAACAGAATGAATGGACTGTGATTTTGGGCGAGGAAGGGGTATACGTGGGTACCTAGTACACAACATGATTATAAAAGTTCCTAACATCATGATATGAATAATGTTTTCAATGATTGTTAGAACATTAAACCTATATAACAAGAGAGCACTTTTTACACTAAAATAGTAAATTCGATGCTACGGTGCTACATAACAGCATTCCTACAGAAAGCGTAATATCAATACTATGAATCTGCATTCAATTCTGAAAATAAATTTTGTTACAGCAAAATACTTCATTAGTAATTGTAAATGGACAAATGTATTGTAGGTATAAGTATTCAAAAATTCTGAAATAAGCGTAGTGGGGCATAGCAATAATTATATAGTTAGGATTATTACTTTTTATGAAACACGGTCATCATGGATTATATCGTTTATATTATTATCTACCTACATGCATGTTGAGTTACTTATATACTTTTTATTCATTACCATTGTCCATTGTCATTGTATGGATGCACACAAAGTAAATGCATAGTCCAAATGATGATACGGAACGAACGGGAATTAAATCTCATTTGGAATTAGTTGTGTAGGTATTGTACTGAAAGATTCATTCTAATGATATTCCCATGAAATTGGTCTAGTAATAAATGTGATTACAATAAAAGTACTACAATCATTAAGGAACTTGTTAGAGCAGTGTTGGATCAGTGTGAATTTAGCGAAAGCAAAAGTGTTTGTCTAACATATACCTATACTCACAAAGGTACACAAAATGAAATTGGGTAATGCTTACATTCACATGTCATATACGTATAGGTATCATTACAAACGTTTCCATTTACTTATAAACTATATACGACCGAGCCTGTGACTTACGCTATACCTGTTAACATACAGCTTCACAAAAACAAGAAACCTGTTTATACATTTCACTAGAATCTAGTAATATTCCATTCGAATATGATAGTGTGTCAAATTGTTGTTGCATAATAGGGAAATGAAAATCTAAGATGCAAGATTGTAAATGATAAACAAAAGTCAAAGCTACATATTTCGTCTCGCTACAATATCAAAATTACTGCAATTTTGGATAATGCTGACACACTTGACACACAGTAGTCGGTAACATTCTTATTGTTATAGCCATCATCTTCAATCTTTACGCACTGTATTGTAAACAAGTAGAGTTTTGTAACAGAACTGAAGACTTATTAACTACCAACAACAGCATTTGACAGACTTTCTAGTGACATTATTTAAGGCAGCTACACATTTAATTCTTGATCTTATCCTGAAACATTACACCTAATCCTAGACATTAGACTACAAAACGGCAAGCTATTTTACTACTTTTACTACAATGATTTAAAGATTGGCTATAAACTTTAAGGAAATTGAGTTAATTGTCAACGAAAGTGCGATTGTGAAACCATACACGTACGTACGTGCATAATAAAGATAAAGATTTCGTTTTTTCATGATGCGCTCACTGTAACTCTGCATGCACAAGTATCTGTATAGTAGGACACATAAATTGGAAAATGGATCATAAACAATTCAGCAATATGTAGGAATCATCCTTTATTAATTACAATGAAATCGACTTCGTATTATAGGTCAGTGATTTAGGTATGTTATGTTACATGGAAATTATTGTTTTCATATCATAATAAAATTCTACGAGTAACAATAGGAATAATGGGTACTTTTGGTATATACATCGGTACTTGAAGAAAAAAGTATGCGAAGATAATACACGTATAATAAAATAAAAACAATACTGTTAGCGTGGTGTCTATAGTACGTTGTACACTTTAGGAGATGCGATTACAAAATGTATGATCAACTGGTGGATTCAGATGAGATTTTCTCCAGGAGTACAATATCACAAACGAACTGACCCACATAATGACGGCAAGGAAAAATATCGACAGACCAATAACGCTGATGTAACAAGCCAAAGCTATCCAAATCGTGAAGAGCTCCATAGTTGACTTATAAAAATGTTGCAACTTGCAACGTCTATAAACAGAAAAAAACAACCATAAGCTTACAATTAATCCTCAATTCAATTATTAGGTACTATGCAACAACCATAGGTATACTTAACATGTAATTAATTTTTAAAAAAAATCGCAATGTACAATATGATTTATACATTGCGATTTCAAATTTTAAACAGCAATTTATTGTGAAATTTCGCTTACCTGGAAAAGACAATTGGGGTAGAGCCAAAGAATCTCAGAACTCAATCACAGAACTCCTCTTCCTTGAGAGCTACGTTAACGAGTGGCACGAGCAAAGGAATGCAACAAGAACTCTAGAAGTAAATAAATCTCAATATACATATAACACCTAGGCAGGTGAGGCAAGTGGTTGTTGTCGACTGCTCAAGAGTTGTCTGAGCTATTGCCTTTTGAATTACGTTAAGCCTTGCGAGTTTTGACCTACCGTCGTATTTCTGTATAGCCAAACAAACGATCGTCATTTGGCACACAGAATATTAAAATAATAATAAGTACAACATATTATGTTATGTACCTACTTATATTCTTAGCATTGCTAGTTTGGTTACTAAAACGTATTTTCAACGCAGTGTATACAAACACAGGAAGAATCTTTTTTTACTCACTTCTGTATAGGTGTGTAAATATTTTCTCACTTCTGTATAGGTGTGTAAATATTTTCTCACATTCTGTATCTCATGAATGAATCAGCGTATTAATATAACTATATAACTATATGTACACTAACCTTTGTAAAAATATCTTAAGTACATAGGTACCTAACTGTAGTGCATTAGGAAGGAACTAATACTAGCAGCAATGTTATTGAGGGTGGTATAAAATTTCAGTGTGCCTAGTGTATTAACATCAAGTTGCTAATAAGCAATATTTTCACGAGAATTTTCAACGAGGATGTACTAATATGGTAGTATAGTTGTAATAATACATTCGAAAACAAGAAGTGCACTAAACTTGATGTTTTTAAAGTTAGGAGTGTCTTAAGCGGGCTATGTACATATACACCCACATATAGCTAACATATTTTATAGCATGTTCAATGCTCCAACAGTTTTATATCGTGCATGTATCATACAGACATTACAAAATAGGGATAACAATTTCTAATGTCATCTTGCTTAGCACATTTAACAAATTACTCACGTTACATGCACAATACTTCACATATTTTTCCAATGTCAACATTTTACAATACTACACAGTCCATGGCCTATAGTATTGTAAATTTCATAAACATGTAAGTACATCGTTCTGAATTGGTTGCGCCAATATCACATTATTCAAGTTGAACATTGTGTGTACCTTTTGTTCATGAATAAAGTTGACATTTGAACACATCAGCGAAATGGTGATGAGGAAACTTGGTTAGTTTGGTATAATGAATTGCAATATACGAACTGCATGAAATAGAGTTGTAGTAACTACATGACTGTGTATTTACAATGTATGTAACTTTTTGTCGCCCAGTTGCCTAATAATAGTGCAAATTTCTGACTAAATCATTTGCAAAGCCGGTTCAGTTACATTACTTAAGTAAGTTGAATACAGTAAGTAATATTCATGTCTGCAATAAATACAATACCACACTCCAAATGAATAGATGTATAGGTGGTACTTAGGTAAGTAGGTACATAGACCGATACCATCATTTCATTCTAAAATTGCCAAAGCTGAAAATTATCGGAAGTAGCATAGCTATTGTTGCTATATTAGATAGCATGCATACACACAAAAGGTTAATAAAATATTTGACCATGACCAAGGTTCCATTCTGTTCAGGTTTTGCACTTCTTTCATCTACATTGCAAATTGCTATACTTATTGTTTTTATTCATGATGGTCATTTCATTATATAGCGCTTGTTATTTGTTGCGCCCCTAAGATCTGATATTATTTAACTATCTTTTAATGTTTCAAGACTGACGGAGGAAATACATAGTATTAAGTATACATAGTCTAAGCATACAATAGTGTATAATGACGATGTCTTTGCATACTCATAGGTTGTGTATAGAGTTTTTGCTTTGAATAAACCTAGCTTTGAATCATTTCAAAACTTACATACGATGAATAGTGTCATTACAGATAATTCTTTAAACTAGCTATACTAGTTACGTTATGATGCTCGAAATATCTACTAAAAGTTAAAACTGTTATTGCCTGTAACTAGTTAATACTGATTTTCTAGGTCATCTTTAGTTGGAAATCAGATCTGGACTTCTTCCTCAGTTATATAATATAACTGCAAAACTCGTTAAAAGTATACTTTGAATTTATGAATTATACCAATGCTAATTCTGTCCCTACTGCATGAATCCATTCAAGAGAAACAATACTTCAGGTGTATTGTATCTTTGCAACTAGTACTATTGGCACTTCAGTAGTTCTCCATCCAACAAACATGATGCTTCAAATAATTGACAAGGGAGATCAGAAATTAACAAAAGTTTTGCTATTATGACTGTACAACACAGACGGCGAGACGGCTAATCGTTTACTTATAGGTCCAAGGTTTACACGAGTACAACACTACCAAAGCCTTCATAGCAATTAAATCACAAGTTTCTTAAAAAATACTTCCCATATTACACATTATATTATATTGATGTATCCGTTGATTAAATTAATGACGTAGATAGGTGATCATGAATCATGAGTACCTTCTTGTTTGATTAAATTCTGTTCCACAGTGAGCAAGAGCAATTATCTTTGATTTCAATCATATTAGTAGTATTTTGTTAGCGTTAGCTTTATCGTTAACCATTTTGTAACACAATCTTAAAATTGCCCACACAAGCTATTTTGCTAAATGCTATGAGCAAATTTTGGTTTACCTTTTATCGATGTTTCCGGCCTGATGTTTCCGGCCCCCATTTACGCATGGTTTGACTCAGCTACAAATTAGCAATTAGCTAAATATTGGTAAGAATAATAAACAATCGTAACGAATGTAAGAAAACAAGTCGTTCAAATATTATTTGACTCTTTAGAATTTTATCAAACTAATGAAATTTATCTACATTATTATCATGCATAAGTTATAATATCGGGGATAGTACATTCAAATGTAGGAATTGAAGCCCAACACTTTACGATTCCTGATTGTGCCATTTAAAGTTGGGAAAAGGAAAAAAAGATATATGGTCAAACCATTTCTGTAGAAAAACTCCGAAACGATCCTGTCCTACTACCTGCCAAGTTAACCTACCTAAACAAACTGACTGAATTATTTTAGTTCATTTAACTATGTATTTGTTTATTGGCTTACCGGGTATCTATACATTTTGTCGTATACTACAATCATTCACTGTTAATTTATTAATGAGTGCCTTCAATATGTCAAAGATTTTGGCTATCGTCAGAAAGCCATTGTCTCTCCAAGGGGCCAAAGCTCGTGAAGGACTGTCCTATATATTGGTCCAATTTTTCTACTTGACTTTCATAATTGCCTGAATATTGGGTCTATTCATTATGAATCTGTGTTATCTCAAACTGTTCTCGATTTATCGTCATTGACACATCCCGGGTCAAACGTTATAAAGAAATCGACCTACAGACACCCTATAAACTTGACCTTATTAAGTCCCATGAGTAGTGGATGCATTAGGTTTAAGCAAAGTATGTGCATTGGTTCTTGATTTATCGTGGAGATAGATAGACAGACAAGAGTTTCTTACAAAACATCTTACGATGTTTAATAATACACTGATACCAAATTAATTAATACTTTAGTGGTACCTCATCCGTGACCAGACATAAAAAACCAATCCTTTCATTGTATGCTTAAAATGTACTAACGTTTGTATAACTAAAGTATATATGATAAGAAGTTTCACCTTGAACTTCCTTGTACCAAAAATTACGCCGTGCTCTAAAGGAAACTCTTCTATTTTCATGTGCAATCATAAGAAAAATCGAACAATTTTTGCTTTCAGTTATTTCATTTCCAACCTAAAAACATTGCATACTATCCAATTTGTTGTTTAATATAATTTGATTAAAAGTTTTTTTGCGTCATAAGCTTCTAATGGTTTATAGCAAGTCCCTAAACACCAAATTATGACAATGACCTGATCAAATAGAGTTATTAGAGAGAGCTAATATTATGAGTCACAATTTTAATTCAGTTGGTATACTAACCCCAACCTTGTGTTACTAGTTATATGTAGTTACTGACACAGGGCAACTTAGCATGCATTATTTACAAGAATTAATATGTTCGAGAAATATTGTGTAGGTAGAATTATACATAGATTTAGCTTCTTTAATTATGGTACACATGAGATTACAATTACTATATTTTCATGTTCAACATTATGAATTCAATTCATTCATTTTTAACATTTCTGTTTTTTAAGCAAACATGGAAGATTGGAAAAACCTTTAAATATACTCTAATAGCATGAAGGACAGTGCAAGGACTATGAAAATGGGAGGAGCAGTAAAACCTGCTTATTTTTACGAGATACGGTCTTAACTTTTACTCTTAGTAATACTATCATTAGTTGCTTTATATAGCGCAGTCATTTACGACGATGTAACATCAGCCTCATCCTGGCATGAAGTGGTGGAATGGGGAGAATCAAATCCTGAAGCCGATCCTGGAGATTCATAAAATGAATCGTGTTCATTTCTTGGACATGGACTCCGTGGCAATCCCTCATCCAGCCAAACCGCCTCTTGACGGTTTGTTGTATCCCCTTCATGCATGTCCGTTGTTGATGTGGCGGGACTGGAAGCGTTAAGACCATTTTCATTTGTTTTCTCTTCTAAACTGGCATCATCTTCATAGATGGATGAATTGTTGCTGCTCACGCTGCTTGATGACTGATCTAATTCTCCTTCACTTGGCTGCAATGATAAGAATCAGTTTAATGATCGTCATTAAAAGTGTTGAAAAACACAACATTTTAATATTAGTCAGTAGGTTGAATTGAAAGAGCATTAATTAATATGTCAGTAAGGAAATGAGATAACCTACAACAATGTGCTTTTGGATCATGATCCTGATTAGAAGGAATATAGAGAATATAGACCCAATTTATCTACATTTTCTCATAATACAACAGTATGATATTAACATAATATTGTGGTATGACACAGTGTAAATGCCGATGACATGGATTTAACTCATTTTCACGGGAAGTAAGTAATTGCGAAAAAGTTACTATATACTATCTATCGTTTATCACAGAAAGATAATTTAGATGCTTTATAGATAGCGTAAGTATATTAGCTCTAAAGGTGAGTACCTACTTCTTAGAATTAGGTCAAATACAATGTGCTCGTGCCTTCGTGGCTTACAAGACAATAACTAAACCAATAAGCTACCGCAGTATGAATACACAATTTTTCGTGAAAAGTCAAATGAAGCCAATAAAAATGTTGTGTATTTTATAAACATCTACAGAAAAACCTGTTTTTGATTATGCGCGTTGCTCGCAAATGCTGTACTGACCATAGCCCGGCATCACATAGATACACTACACTACACTTACACTTTAACTGCAATCATGTTAATACACTACACTACAT
>JAQFYB010001866.1:0-28738 GCA_034694085.1 Pogonognathellus longicornis
GACGTGATATCAAGTTAAAATTTTGACTCCATACCGTAATGTCAATTCGACATTATTCCCTGTAAGTGCACAAAAACAGTACGATTGACTACAAATACAGTCATATATGACTATATATACTGTTGGCATTTGTTAGAGTGTAGTATGGGATTCGCATGGCTTGGTCACTTGCTAGCTGTGTTCTTTACTTTAAGATTGCATTCCGTGATAAAAATGCCCTTTTATTTGCTATTTCCTTTCGGTTCCGTCGTTGTTTTACTTTTTGAATATGTTTGTTTGAAAGACTTTTGCAAACCACAGCTCTATTCCACTGAATTCATTCGAGTATTTTCAACTCTTCCTAACAGTACACGCTTCTCACGCAGAATTGCGAAATCATTTCGTCCCATTCATTTGGATGCTGGACCGTTCTTCAGCATTAAAAAATCGACATTCCCTACATTCATGTACACACTCGTTGATCATACTATAACTCTACTTCTCAGTTTCGAAATGTAAACAATAGTATACACTCACAGGCGCGGTCAGATTTTTTTTCGGAAGGTGGGGGGATAAACTCAAAACATGAGGTAGAAAAGTTCATATTTTCGGGAGAAGCGCTAAGCATTTGAGCAAATTTAGGCAAAAATCAACACAAATAAGTAAAAAGGTTTTATCAACAATACTTTTGTAAGCCATTGCCCAAACCAAACCAGCATTATTAAACGTTTACATACATTGAAACAAAAATCAAAATAAAATATATGAAATTGGCGATTTTATGTAAATATGGATTTCGCGTGGAAGGGGGAATCTCTTCTTGGTTACTCCAGGGAATATAAAAATATTATTGAACGAAACATCGTGAATTGGAGCACACAGACACACATGTGAGACAGTGCACTTATGGATGCATGCAGGTATACATACAAAAAATCACAAGTTACCAGGTGGAAGGGAACATTGATTGATTAATTTTAAAACAAATTTGAGAAACTACAAATGTAGTAGGTTTGGTATGTCGCAGGTTATATAACTATTCTATACTATTTTGAAGGCGTATGTACCTAACAATTACATTGTGTTTAAAAAAAACTGCAATAATATACTAGAAGAAGTCTACTTATCCAACAACATTGAAATCGTATCAAAACAAAAGCTAAAATGCTTGCAAAAATGAGAGTTGTGTGTTTTAACTGTTGTTTATATTCAAGTCTTCGAATTTGTTCATTGTTTCATTGATTTCCATATATAATTCCTGTCCCAATATTTTACATAGGCTACTATAAAAGTTTATTTGCAAAACATTCATATTGTAGTCTGTATTATATTGTCTACATCATTTTCTGTCTCTAAAGTAGAACCCATAATATTGTCTAGGTACATTGCGTTATATATCATTGAAGTTTAATTATTGTATGACTGTTTTGTATGGCGGTAACCATAGATACACATTATTCGAAGGTTTATTAGAATGTGATACATACATGTGTATCCACGAGCTGCCGGATGTTATGATGATTCAAATATTGTTCATGTTCACCCTGTTATAATGGCTTAACCCGAATATCACCACATTCTTTCTGCCTATATGCACCCGTAGGGGTGCGCACCATCAAATTTTGCGAACCCAACCAAAATTTGACCCATATATTTCCCAACGTAACTCAAAACCAATTAAACTGCGACGCCGAGGCATAGCTAATAACTGACAAAACGTCGATGTCGGTTTTAGTCATACTATCCTTACATAATAAAGACATGTCTTGAAAATAGTCTTTAAGTCTTGTTGATGAATACAAAATTGCAGAATTTTATTTATTACAGAATACAACCCTACAAGGGGATAATATATTATCTACGCCTCCAAAGTTATATTTCTTAAATCACTTTCTGTTTTATGAATTGCTGTGTCAACAGACCAAATATTTAGACTACTCATGTAACTTGCAATTGTGGATTGGACCATTGCGCGGGACTAAACGGGATTTGGTTAATTTTATTTCATATCATGAATAATATTAATGGAAAATGCGCAGGGCCGTAACAAGCCTGTCCCGGCCGTGAGGAACAAAGAGCGACTGTCAGTATATAAGAACCCCTGCAGACTAAATACCGAAAACACGTCTGTTATCGCGCGTAGCGCGAAAATTTTTAGCTATTTTAGGCAGATATCAAACTAAAATGCATAAAATTCGTTCATAGCGCTAAAAATTTTGTCCTTTTTTGGTAAAATAACATGTTGCGGAAAAGTGTAGCATGGTTTCGTGTACAACTTATCCATTGAACCCGACACATGCATCTACTTGGTTTGATAAGGAATGCCTCGCACTTAAAACAAAGTGTAATTATCTGTTACGTAAAGTTAGGCAGTGTAATAAGTACAACCTGAGCAAATTAAATCATTGTTTAAAAGAGTATAGGGACTATAAAAAGGTTAACAAAAACGTTACGGAGGAGAAGAAAAAAGCTTTCACTAAATTAATTGAGGAAAAATTAATTAAAGCTAAAAATTCTAGGGATTTTTATTCAGCTATTAAATATTTTAGAGGAAACAAGAAGGGAACTGCAACACAGTCTATGGTTAGTTTAGAGAGCTTTAAAGAATTCTATGAAAAGGTGTTTGAATGTGATGGTAGCGAAGGAGACTCTACGCACTCTGAAAAAAACGACACAACTTTAGATTCAGACTTAAGTTTTGTAGAAATTAATCAAGCCATCAAAAAGCTCGCTAACAATAAATCTCCAGGTAGTGACGGTATACCAAATGAAGTGTGGAAGTCCATGGATAATAATTCCAAACTACTCCTTGTTGATATGTGGAAAGCAGAATTTGTGAGGAACTAGAATCATCTACTTCATAAAAATGTAAACATATTAAAAATTCATTCATTTTCTATTCTTGGCTTGTAAATATATTATAATTACCTTATCTCTAATTGTATACTTTACTAACCTCAGCTGTCATTAATTTATTAAATGTAAACAGATGTAAGGGCCAAATGGCCAAAGATCATCTAAAGAAATAAATACCTACCTACCTACCTAGTCAAGCTTTTGATTCGGTATCACACTCAAAACTTTGGAAAAAGCTAGAGCACGTAGGAATTAGCGGAAAATTTTTGACTGCAATTAAATACCTGTATAGCAAAGCAACTGCACAAATCAGAACTGGCGATGGATTCACTGAGTCCTTTAAAATTGAAAAAGGGGTCCTACAAGGCGAGACGCTAAGCCCTAAATTATTTACTATTTTTTTAGAAGACATAATTACTGAAATGCAGAACTCAGGTATTCCAGGTCTTCGACTATGTGCCACTGAACTTCACATGTTACTTTATGCTGACGACATAGTTTTACTTGCTAATAATGCCATTTACTTGCAGGAAAAAATAAATATCTTGAAAGCTAATTTCGAAGCCAAAAATCTTAAAGTTAATTTAGAGAAAACGAAAATTATGATATTTGGGAAAAGAGGAAATCTTAAGCGGAAACCCAAATTCTTCTGGGGCGATGAGGAAATTGAATTAGTAGATAAGTATGTGTATCTGGGTGTCCCTTTTTATGACAAGTTGACTAACTGCGATACAGCTGATCATTTCTTTAATAAAGGTAAAGGAGCTATTAACGCCATATTTGAAATTTTTTATAAAGGCAAGCTTAGAACATTTCCATCACATAATAAATTATTCGAATCTA
This sequence comes from Pogonognathellus longicornis, assembly GCA_034694085.1. NCBI lineage: Eukaryota > Metazoa > Arthropoda > Collembola > Entomobryomorpha > Tomoceridae > Pogonognathellus > Pogonognathellus longicornis. The sequence goes on from JAQFYB010001866.1 coordinate 3,679, forward strand.
TGGTACAATCGGTCGTAGGTTATTGCTCTCAAATTTGGTCCTTACGAATCTTAGAAAAATTTGATACATTCCAAGCACAATTCTTCAGAAGGCTTTTTCAGCTTCCCAACTCAACACCTCAATGGTTCATTAGACAGGAAACGAATATGGTGCCCCTCCAAGTGACCATAATTAAGAGTGCGCTTAATTTTTGGTTAAAAATTATGAACAAACCAGCAGACTGCCTAATTAGAAACGCATATGACGCTTTAGTTCACGACTCTAAGAAAAAGTTTGATAAATATAATTGGTTCTGTCAACTGAAAACTATAGCAGAAAAATGGGAAATTTCTAACATAATTAATTTAGAGACCAGTAGTTATTACAACGAAAAACAAAGAAAAATTTCAGTTATACAAGCAGTTGGTAAAATCAAAGCTAAAATTATCGAGCAAGATAAATATAGTATGCAAAACAGTAAGACATTTGAGCATTATAAATATATTCATGACAAAATAGCAACGGAAAATTATCTTATGTTTAACACTAACTGGGCGGTAGTGAAGTTAATTGCACAACTTAGACTTAACGCATCTCATATTACGTCTAAAGGTAGGAATATTTTTCTTAAAGCGGAGAAGATTCTCTATGATAAGACTTCTACTGATACTATATGCGATAAATGTAATTTACAGGAAATCGAAAATATTTTCCATTTGTTATTTAGGTGCCCCCGATATAAAGAAACGAGAAAAGAATTTATATCCAAATTTGACACAGAAGGTTTAAATGAAAATAACTATTATACATTATTTAAGTCAATGAATGTTAATAAATGTAATAATATTCACCAAATTATGTCAGAAATTATTCGAATAAGACAGCTGAATTGAATTAAATTAATTGTTAAATCACAAATATATAATGTAACTAGTATTATCAGATTTGTAAACGATTGTAAAGGCTGTGGCCGTATCGATCAATGAATAAACTCTAATAATAATAATAATAATAATAATAATAATAAATAACATATTTTTTTGGGATTTCGGTGTGTGCAATTGTTGCCTTTGCCCTCCCTTAATACAGCCTTGGATCACTGCGACTATTATTGCAATTTCATAGCCCAGTCATCCTTGTCATCCTATTTACAACCTTTGTCTACAGACGGGCCTCGGAGACCGAGGTAACCTAAATACTACCTAATGTAATAATTCAATTGCTTAGCAAACAAAATGTAATATTTAAATTCAGTTGGAAATAAAATGTAATATTTAAATTGGGTAGGAAACAAAATGTAATATTTTAATTGGGTAAGAAACAAAAAGTAATGTATCAATTGAGTAGTAAACAGGATGTAACAATTCAATTGGGTGGATAAAAATATGTAATGATTCAATTTAGTAGGAAGCCAAATGTAATATTTCGATTGAATAAGAAACCTACCGTAATAATACGTATTATTATTTCAATTGAGTAGGAAGCCAGAAGTTATGATTTACCTGAGCTACAAAATGTAAAGTGTAATTGATTTTTACTTTGATTTTAAGTAAATTATCAATTATTATATAAAGTTAACCTTATAATAATGCATCATGGAAGGATGCAGGAAATGGAAGTTTTCTTAATCATACACTTCCCATAAACAATTTAAAACACCAGCCAGCTATAAAAGAACAATGGGACATGCTACGACCTGCATTAGATTAAATTCAGTCAGAAAACCAACGCCAGGTGCACGTCTACAATCAACAATGGCGTTCACGTTGCACAATCACAGCCTAACTGAGCTAGGGACATGTAAGGCAGAGTGACAAAAAGTGACTATGGGTCTTCCATGATTGCAGTGCAAAAGGAGCGTTCATAGGATTTTGACATGTTTGCGAAAAGAGACAAGTGAATTGTTGACGGTTGATATTTCTATTTGAATTTGTGTTAAAACGGTAACTGACAAAAAATCCCTCACCCCTTTTACCTTTCTCAACATCATCTGCACGGTCCTTTTGCCATGACAGCGACAATATTGTTTGCTGCCACACAAGACCGATGTTACCCAAGATATATCCATTAGTAACAGTCAGGCAGTCTGAGATGGAATTGTTTTTGAATTGCATTTTGGATCTAAATTAGATCCAACTTTTTAATATTTTTACATTGCATCCAAAGTTGGATATAATTTAGATCCAAGTGCAAAAACAAAAAAAATATTTAAAAACAATTTCATCTCAGACTACCTGATTGCTACTACGGGATATATCTTGGATGTTAATGTTACCTACCTAATGTAATAATTGCTTGGCAAAATAAATGTAATATTGAAATTGCTAGGAAACAAAATGTAATATTGAAATTGTTAGGAAACAAAATGTAATATTGAAATTGCTAGGAAATGTAATATTGAAATTGCTAGGAAACAAAATGTAATATTTAAATTGCTAGGAAACAAAATGTACTATTTAAATTGCTAGGAAACAAAATGCACTTGCTTTATTACGGTTTGGAGGCAGCTCAAAAGCTGGGAAGCCTAAAACGCCTGTGTTATACGTCAATTTTTGTTCATGGCCCTATATCTCGAAAACTATTAAAGATAATTGCTATTGATCAGCGACAATGTTTTAGGTAATGATTTTATCTTTCAAATGAGCTAGATAACATCTCTTTAGGTGTTATAGTTTAGAAATGAAAATTTATTTAGTAAAGCAACTTTTTTTGGGTATATTTGATCTGAGTTGAGAAATGTGGTGAAGAACCGACAAAAGGCTTTTAAATAGAAAACTACATCAACTATGTTGAATGTCAGCTCTTCTTATTTAAGTATGAACTCCGTTGGACTGTTTGGTCTCCTTTATTATTATGAAAAAAGTTGATTTATTAAATAAATTGTCATTTCTAAACTATAACACCTAAAGAGATGTGTTCTAGCTCATTCGAAGGATAAAATCATTACCTAAAATATTGTCGCTGATCAATAGCAATTATCTTTATTAGTTTTCGAGATATGGAGCAATGAAGATAAATCGATGTCTAACACAGGTGTTTTAGGCTTCCCAGCTCTTGAGCTGCCTCCAAACCGTAATAAAGCAAGTGGGCTACATTGAAATTGATTAGAACACAAAATTTAATATTTAAATTGAATTCGAAACAAAATTTATTATTTAAATTGGTAGGAAACAAAATGTAATGATTTAATTGGGTAGGAAACAAAAACTAATAATTCAATTGAGTAGGAAATAGGATGTAATGATTCAATTGAGCAGGAAGCAAAACATTATCAAAATGTAAATTTCAATTGAGTTGACTTTGATTTTAAGTAAATTATCAATTGTTTGTAGAAAACTAACCTTACAATGAATAATTGAAAGATGCAATCATTTCAGAATCATACACTTCCCATCAGCAATTTCAAATATTAGCCAGCTATAAAAGAACAATGGGGCATGCTAAAACCTGCATTAGAATAAATTCGGTCAGAAAACCAACACCATGTATATGCCGACAATGAGGTTTACATGGCCCAATCACGGCCCATGTAAACCTATTTGAGCCATGGCCATGTATTTAAGGCAGAGTGGCCAAAAGTGACCTTCCATTATTGCAATAATGTTCCATATTCGTCCCGTTCATAATAAGTTTATTGGGAGGCTCCATTTGGCAGCAGGACAAACAATTATACAAAAACTCGAAATTGATACAGATCGAATTTCATTTGTTAACGATCCACGCTCGGAGTGATATCTAATTCAGATCAGTCTATTTAGCATTTGCCACTCATTAATTTCTATGTGTATAATAATAATGTTCTATGCAGTTTCACAATGAGCACTTTTCTGTTACGATGTGCAGTAAAAAATTGTTTTAGATTATGTGACTTGGTGTATCATGGGCCGTTTACTTTGAATAACACTACAGGCTACTTCGAAAAAGTCAAAAATAAATATAGAATATGGTATTGGTACCTGTGCAACTTTTTAGCTGCAATAATTATACCGTACTTGATTATTTTTCTACTTGTGCAACTATTCTCAAAGGAACCTCCGTACGGATTTCTATCATCAATACTAGCAATTGTCCTACTGGCAGGCGTAATGGCTCCATTTCTCATTAATTTTCCGATATTCTCTTTAGAAGATTTCCTGCGTGCATTGAACACAGGTCAAAATGTCGACCGAATGTTTTCACGTAAGTTTTCGGAAATTAATAGGGGTTCACCTTCTACTTTCGTAGATCTACACATTCGTAGATTTTTGGCGGCTTTCTACAACAAACTACAACCCGCAAGGCTTTTAGCCAATCAGCACGCTCTATTTTCTACGAACTTCCTCGTAGATCTACTCTGCTCAGAGGCTTGTTTACTTTTCGATCGTAGATTCACACTTTCGTACATTAGAAATTTTAAATCGCCCGCTCAATCGCTTACGAAATAGTAAATCTACGAAAAGTGTAGATCTACGAATGTAGAAGGTGTACCGCTAATATTTCATTATTCATATCCAGCAAAAGCAAAAAAAAAATCTCTTACAAAATAATTCCCCTGGAGAAATTCTGCACATATATTTCTCTACTCCATTTGCGTTTATTTATGAGAGTGAATGAACATTTTTTTACTATTAAACTAACAAGGAAGAAATGATTATTCTATTATTATAATTGAAGTTTGTAAACCAAAATTTGAAATTTTTAAAAATCAAAATCTTAGACAAAATTTTGTCTCCAATGAATTATGAGTGTGACTTAATTTTTAGTCGTTATCCAGGGTTGCAGTGCAAGCAAACTAAAATTGTAGAACGCCATGTAATAGTAGTAACTCGGTTCCTTCGAAACCCTGCTACTTCAAATGTAGTTGTGAAATTTACATGGGACTACAAAACTACAAATGTTGGTTTGGTGTACAACGTAAATTTTAAGGTTTGGTTTGTCCCAGGTTAAATGACTAATATTTAGAACTAATTGTCACATGCTAATTCTGATGGGATTAGCATGTAAGAATTAGTTTACACGTCACTACTGTCCAAGAAAATTGATTGTGATCCTCATGTTTTTGTTGATTTTGATATGATCGAGTTTACAAATGAAGGCTAAACACCAAGTAACCCGGGGCATGTTACATCACGAGAACTCGGCGTTGGAGCTACGCACTAATCACTCCAATTGAACGCGCGGTTTAACATGTGATGGGGGTTCGGAGTTACCTCAATGAATAAGACTGAGCAACCACGAAGCATACCTCCCCACCTAACAGGGGTATCGACTAAATTCAAACTGCATCGACTAAATTCAAACTGCATCGACTAAATTCAAACTGCATCGACTAAATTCAAACTGTATCGACTAAATTCAAACTGTATGGACTAAATTCAAACTGTATCGACTAAATTCAAACTGTATCGACTAAATTCAAACTGCATCGACTAAATTCAAATTGCATCGACTAAATTCAAACTGCATCGACTAAATTCAAACGGTATCGACTAAATTCAAACTGTATCGACTAAATTCAAACTTTATCGACTAAATTCAAACTGTATCGACTAAATTCAAATTGTATCGACTAAATTCAAACTGTATCGACTAAATTCAAATTGTATCGACTAAATTCAAACTGTATCGAATACATTCAAACTGTATCGAATAAATTCAAACTGTATCGAATACATTCAAACTGTATCGAATACATTCAAACTGTATCGACTAAATTCAAACTGTGTCGTGTGGATTCAAATTGTATCGATCGTTAAAGCAATTTGAATCATGGTTCACACTTAAGCACTACAAATGATGTATTATCTACTATATAATAGCATTATTGGATTAGTAAAATTCCATGTAAAAAGACACGATTATTTGAGATACCTCTTAAGATCGTATTCACCACTCCTTGATTTTGCGCGGGAAAAATATACAGCACTGGTTATGCATAGAGAATTTCTACTGCTTTGACAAATAATGTATTTATTCAGTGATTTCTCTTGACGGAGAATAAAATCAAAATTCTGGCTTCATATTATTGTGGCTATATAATTTGATATAGTCTTTCATCATGTACTTTTTTTTATTTTTTTTTAAATTTTGCGGTTTTTTTAAGAATCGAATTTCTACAGTTTACAATTTTTCCAAAAACTGAAAGTACATTATGAAAGACAAAAATAAAGTTACAATAATATGAAGCTAGAATCTTCTATTTATCCTCCAATCAAGAGAAATAAATTTAATTGGCACAAAAAAGGCCATATTATCATGAGAGATAGACAGGGCTCTTAAACCACTAGACGAAAAATTTCATGAAGGTCCTTTCGAAGATAAAATTAGCGATTCGTTTATAGACTATTTCATTTTTGACAAAAAATTTAGCTGTACTGAAATTATAATGGACGTAGATAATTGTAGTAACAGCTATAACGTTTGTCAAAAATGAAATACCTATCAATTACCTAGTAGTCTCTAAACGAATCGCTAATTTTATCTTCGAAAGGACATTTATGAAATTTTTCGTCCAGTGGTTTACCTCTTATGATAATATGGCCTTTTTGTACCAATTTAGTAGATACATGTCGAATTTAGTCGATACATGTCGAATTTAGTCGATACAGTTTGAATTTAGTCGATACAGTTTGAATTTAGTCGATACAGTTTGAATTTAGTCGATACCCCTCTTAGGTTTTGAGGTATGCTTCGTGGGTGCTCAGTCTTGATGATTCAAAACTGAGCAGGTGCTCTGTCTTGATAATTCAAAACTGAGCAGGTGCTCTGTCTTGATAATTCAAAACTGGGCAGGTGCTCTGTCTTGAATCATCAAGACTGAGCACCGGGGTGTTCAGAAAGTGTGCTCTGTCTTGATTGAGGTTTCGGAGTTGGTGTCCGGAGTGCTCAAAGCACTCATGAATCCCAACTCCGGACTCCGAGATCTCATGGTGTAACGGCTCCCAGGACAACTAAACTCAATAAGGATCGATGTCCATTTATCTTGTTTTTAACGTTATTTAAAAGCATTATTTGGTTAAAGCTTCTGCTGTAACAAATTATTATTATTCACAGTTTATTTGCCAGCGCGCTTTGAGCGCACTTAATGTTGCGTAAACAGATCGCTCATTAAATGTGCAAACAGATGCTCTAAAGATGTGTATAATGGTTTATTGTAGAATATCCTGTAACTTTCCTTAAAAACCACTAAGGGACAAGTATACCCCATGTAAATGCCCTATCAGACATTCTCAACTAAAGCGGTCTAGTATGTGTCGTTTTGTACGCGTGGCATAATTTTTTTTTAAATTAATTTTTAGTTTTGTCCAAACCACGACATATTTTGAACTTTTATGGTAAGATAACATAATTTTGAGACAAACGCATTCTGGGGGTTCAATTGAACCATCTGCTTCACCCCCACTGGGTACGCGCATGCTGCAAATAATATTATCATGTAAAATCGTCATTTGGAAACTCGGTTAATTAAAATGGCCATATCTCCGAAATTATGAAAGTACTAAACCTATAGAAGCATAATATTGCTATACCGTACTGGCCGATTTACGTCCTCTGGGGAGATATATTTTCGTCAATTATTTTCATGCTATAATGACCGCTATTGCTCCCCACTGGGGAGTTGTTGTGTACATGGGGATTTATATTTTCAATACAGAATTAAGATTTTTTTAAATTATTAATCCAATCAATGTAAATCAGAATTTTCTTCATCAGAAAACAGTGAAAGGCCATCATCACTCACATCCAAATTAGTCTCAGTCGCATCAACTTCATCAACTGCTATGGCATTTGAAAGAATCCCACACTAAAAACTTTCTACGGAATAATTCTTTTCCTATTATCTTCTGAAGATACAATTCGGTAAAATCGGCGAAGCAATCTAACCAAACAGCAGTCTCATCTGACCCAACTAGTGCTGAGTGTTGAGCGCGTTAACCAAGCTTAATGAAGTGAGCGGCGAATGAACCGAGTTCTGTTCGAGTCGCTCATGAGCGTTGCGTTACAATACCCAACAAACAACATGCATGTGCTGAGTGCTGGCTATTACAAGCTATTACTAAATAAGTGTAGATGTACGACGCGACGTTGACTTCAGCACATGCATGTTGTTTGTTGGGTATATGAGGGTTTTTATAATGTATTTTAAATGCCTTGTTTATTATAAAGTCCTCATGAGATGATAGTTACATATAGTAACTATTCCCAGGCTTTTTGTAGCTATGAATTTTATTACAGAGTAATCAGTATGAAATGGACGTAAATAAACGCAACGAATATTATTTATATTAGAAAATACCTTCAGCATAAGTTTAGGGAAGCAAGTATAAGGCTCAGTACCAATGTATTCAATATTATACACAAAATGTAATAGTATCATATAACCCCTATCTCTTGTTCAACCCGAATAGTATGAAGAATGATATTTTAAGTAGCAATTTAGGAGTTTTGTTAGATAGTTTTTATTTTAGAAATACTACCCCTAGGGGGCTCACAAGAGTGAGGAACCCATGTGGTAATGTAATTAGGATTAATGTTATTAAGGCACTAGTGGCTCGAATACGGAGTCCTTATTTTAGAAGAGTAGAGAGTGAATTTGTATTTTATTATTATAGTAGCACTTAAAAGTGATACTTTAATAATATTTAGTGAAACAGGTCACTTAAATTTATAACTGTCAGCTTCAAAGAAGATGACAAAGTTGTCAATTTAACGAACCTGATTTTCAAAGTAGGTTGATTCTTGCTCGACCTATAGTCGTCCAAATCCTTCGGAGTCGTCTCAACGTCAGAGATGGGAGGGTAGTGTGGTTCCACTGGAGTCGTCTCGAACAGGGGAATCACGTTTAAAATTGAAACGGCCGATTTTAAGTCAGCGTAAAATTTAATAGTAAAATGTTGGACAGTTAGTGCAACAAAGGTTTTAAAAATGTAATTTCAAGAAAAGTGTACTTTGACAACTAATGTTGAAGTTTAAGTTTTGGGAGTGAATGTTGAATGTAGAATGTCCAGATTGAAAGGCAGGAAGTCCTTTTATAACCTCGCTTTTACTTAGATAGATTAGAGGTATAATTATATGCAACTTAATTAGCATTGTATGCATTATGCTACCTTTGAGCCTTATCATCTTGCATAGAATTGTGGAGACACAAATATCACTACACTCTTACAGGTAGTGCATTATTTGAGCCTTCACAGGTATTGTAACGCAACGCTCAGGAGCAACTCGAACAGAACTCGGTTCATTCGCCGCTCACTTCATTAAGCTTCGTTAACGCTCTCAACACTCAGCACTAGACCCAACTCATTTCAGATAAAAATTAGTATCTTGTACCATTTCCACTGTTTTGCGTAAAATTAAAGCCCTTGAGATACAATACTTTTGAGCACGCTGATTTTTAAACAGTAAAATAGATACCTTTCATTACCTTTCTTTATAATATCCACCTTTCTTTACCTTATCTCTTTTATAGTGCAAGCGTACTTAATATGTATAATGAATTGTATTGACCATGAAATTCATTACATTACATGTAAAACTATTTCGACGATGAGGAGATATAGTTTGGAGACCATAAATCTCGTCGGAAAATCGAATTTACTCCCCATATGGGGAGCTATTTCGAACTGGGGAGTTAAATCGGCCAGTACGGTATATGGAAAAATAATAACCTAAGCTTTCATTTTATGTACTGATAACCCATACAACTTCCTCCATTGGAGAGAAAAATGGGTGAGTCCCACAAATTTAGTGGTCCGTTCTGAAGTTGAACAATCATGTTTTTACCAAACCATCATTGTTTTACATGGGAACTCCCACTCTATCGAAAAAGAGACTCTCCAATTCTCCCTCCTTAAAGTCAAATGCCAAATGCCCTGAGGGACTAGGTCGTATTGTAGACGAATCTGACCTTCTGTACCACTGGTCTAGCTGTGCATCTTGATTGAGATCACGAATTTGGAGCTTATGAGCGTTGTGAATCCAACATTAATACGAAGATGGATCAACTGGTATTTTTGCAAACAAATTTTTATGGTGATATATCAAACATGTAAACACTCATATTAAAAATTTCTACTAGCATCAAGCCTGACGTTTAGTAAATATTAGCGTTCCAACCTCGTTTCACATTTCAACATTTCAAACGATAGAACTTACTCTACGATAAAAATCCATAACTGATACAAGGCAACCCACGAATTTTCATCTTTATCATAACACAATATACTGGTTATAAATTACAATGCCTTCTACAGGTAATACTAATATCACGGAAACTAGCGCACACTTTCCTCTTAGATTGCGCACTGAATCTCACAGAGGTACAGACTGCAGTGCAGTATAGTATTTTTCCAATAAAGCTTTACTACAAGCTTTGGTGTATTTAGGAGGGTTCTTAGGGGTTGAACCTCCCACCCCCCCCCCCCCCTCAAGTTTTTGACTTTACATTAGATAAAATGAGGTTTCTGACAAAAACAAAACAAGCTTATTTTTGCCAAAACTAAGCTTGTTTTCGCACGATTTTATTGCAGTTTCCATTGATTTTGACCAAAATTTACGCCCCCGACTACAAGAAAACGAAAATACTAAATATCAAAAACAACAGAAATTCAATGAAACGACTGGGTTGACCTCTGTTCACGTTTTACTTACTCGGTTCTAAAAACATATGTGAAATTGTATTTATATTACAATATTCAACAGACTTATTTAGAACGTGAATATATTGTAGCAGATATCCGCAGGAAGAAACCAATTCGCACATGATCTTTCGGCAAAGACATCATGCTAATAGAAATCAGAGCGATTATTGTTAGGCCACGATTGTTTTTTTAAACGTGTTGTAAAAAAAACTTAACAATATCCATTGACATTGGGATGAACTAACTAATACAAAACGACATTTTGTTTTCACAGGAATATTTTCCGAAGATTTGCTCGATGACTGTTGGGAAATCGATGTTAAGGGTTTAATAGCCAATTCTATGATTCTAAACTTTATAATTGTCATTTTAATTCTTCCCACCTTCATTTTCCTATTGGAAGAGCATCCGTTTACACCTTTGTTGCAATTATTTTTGCGATCATATTATAATCATTTGGTTATAAAAGTGGTGTGTTCCATTTTTGCATTTGCAATGTCGATTTTTGGAGGTTTTACTGTGTTAATGGTTTTCATTATTGGAATGCAAAATGTCAACTTAGGCAACAAAATCACTCAGCTTCTAATATCTGCTGCTACTTCATCTCGTAAAACAAAATTATCAATGTCAGCAATCATATTACTTTATAAAACGATATACGTGGCAAGCTGTATCGCAAACAATCTTTCACGTGTTATTGTTCCACATATTATGGGATTCGCATGGCTCGCTCACTTGCTATGTGTGTTCTTTACTTTAAGATTACATTCCGTGATAAAAATGCCCTTTTATTTGCTATTTCCTTTCGGTTCAGTGGTTCTTTTAGTTCTTGAGTATGTTGGCTTCAAAGACTTTTGCAAACCACGGCTCTATTCCACTGAATTCATTCGAGTATTTTCAACTCTTCCTAACAGTACACGCTTCTCACGCAGAATTGCGAAATCATTTCGTCCCATTCATTTGGATGTTGGACCGTTCTTCAGCATTAAAAAATCGACATACACTACATTCATGTACACACTCGTTGATCATACTATAACTGCTCTACTCAGTTTCGAAATGTAATGAATAGTATACTCATAGGCATAATCAGAATAGAGTTTCGGGGGTGGGGGGAGTAAAATCAAAGCATGTAGACTAGCTACATGTGAGAAGGTGGTAAAAGAACAGGTTGCTCACTACATATTACTGTCTCATGTAAAATTTTGGACTTGGGTCCGACACAATTTCATCGATAGATGACATTATAATGGAATGAACTGTAAATTAAGCAGGAACTTCAAAAATAATTTTACACTGTAATTGCAAGATCCATTTGTTGTCATAAATCCGCTGTATTATCATGCCAATATCATCTGCAGAGCGATTTCGTCGTCCTCAGAGGCAAGAATTTGAACTTACTCTAGTCTTTCCCGCCTATTTAGTTAGTCATTAATGTAATGAGTAGCATGCTCACAGGTGTAGGCAGAATATGGTTTCGAAGCGGGAATTAAACTCAAAACATGAAGTAAAACTGCAAAACGGCTCTATTTACAATACCTTATAGATCGTCGTCCACCAGGCATTATTAACTGTATGCCAAATCAAAATGAAGTATTTGAAATTCGCGATTTTAATTAATTTTTGCGGATTGTGTGAAAGGGAGTAACTACCCCCTTCTTGGCTACTCCAGGGAATAGTATATTATTGAACGACACAACTGGGATCGGAGCACACACGTGAGACAGTGCACATGGAAACATGGAGGTATCAACATACATGTACGCATACATTATCCGACACCTAATAATAATATAGGAATTTTTTCGCTTGATTGAATTCAAAGAACCCAAAAGGTTATATGTACAATTTTACAGTTATTCCTGCGTAAATATGTGTTAATATTGTGTCTGATAATTTTGTTTGAAATAAATCTAACAAAACCAACTTTCGTCATAGTTGAAATTTTATCACATCTCATGCTATCTATTAGTGATTAGGTTTGCATAAAAAGTCATATAGAATGAAATAAACAAGCTGAACGTATATTTTCTTGACCTTGCCGGACCAGGACTGAGAAAGTCATTTTTCAAGTCAACCAATCACATAAAAGATGGTATCTTATTCTTTCCATGTCACCATGTTTACTCCATAATACATTATTTAACCTCAAGGCAAGTGGGTAAGTAGAAATAATCAAAAGAGTTTGTGCCGGTGCTCTGATTTTTGTAAGGCGCCCGCCGGGGTTGGGGCGCTCGGCGCCCTGGGTTGAAACAAAAAGCAGTAGGGCACCTCATGTGTAGCAAAATTTACAGATTTTGTGGGGTTGGGGCGCCTTTTTAGTGGGGTTTGGGGCCCCCTTTGTAGTGGGGTTTAGGGCGCCTTTTCTCAAAATGTGTTTTTCGACTTCCAAATTTTCATAAATTTTTGGGCACCGGGGCACCAAATGGAGCACCTTCGGCGCCCGGTGGGGTTTGGGGCGCCTTTCGCGGACACCCCGGGCGCCCGGCGGGGTTTTGGGCGCCCCGGGGTTTAAACCCCCTAACCTCACATAAATCGTAGCACCGGTTTGTGCTCTGAACTGAACTGTTGAACAGAAATAAAAATCAGTTCATCGGCTGTACTTTCTCAGCTCTGGTAGGAGTTCGCTTGGGTATCTAGCAATCTGCTTGATTCGTTTTACATTGTGTAAGCATTTTTATATAGGGTTTAAAATTTATGCCCATTGTGTTGAAACACTTTTACAATAATTTTTTCTTCGACAGGAATGTTTCACGATGATTTATGCAACGACACGAGGAATTCGATAGTGCTGTTTGGATACCAATTCCATTATTCTAAGCAACGTACATAAGGTTTTAGTTGTTCCTACTGCCCCCTTCCTATTAAAAACGCATCCTTACACACCTCGTTTCAAATTGATTTTGCAATCATACTATAATCACTTTGTTTTTAAAGTATTCTCTTCCAATATAATTTTCCTCGCGGCACTTTCTATATATTTTATCCTTTTATTTTTCCTTCTTCTTGCCATGCTCTATCTCACATCTCTCAACGAAATCACGAAACTATTCATATTTGCTTCCACCAGATCTCGTATAACAACATTGTCATTACAGTGTACCATGTTGATATACATAATTATATTATTGCTTGTGAAATTCTATTTTGCAATTTATTCTTCCACCAGTAGGTGTGAGACATGCTGCTGAATCACATCTGTCTTCTACTGAATTCATCAGAGTATTTTAAACTGTTCCTAAAAGAATAACATACACACTTAGAGTGGGGAAATCCTTTCGTCATATTCATTTGGAAATCGGACCATTGTTGTTCTTCAAACGATTCATATTCATCACATTCATGACAAGACTCATTGGTGATACTATAAATCTTCTGCTCAGTGTATAATATTGTAAAAAGAAACACAAATAAATAACCTGATACGTAATTTGTCAGAATCTTGGAAACTTATATCTTGCCAAAATTAATAAGAAAAATCATAGTAGGTATCTGTAATATCATTTTTGCTGCTGGCTATGGACGCAGCAAGATCAGTTTTGATGTTCCATCTCAATCCATTGTGAGGTTGGCGTATTTCTTCAATTTTTAGGTATTCAGAGGGCTTAAATTCAGAGGTAACGCGGTGGAACATTATTGAAAGATGAATTTTGTAGTAACAAATGATACGTAAAACCTGCGTGACAAACGAAAAATCGAATTAATAGTATAGAATTTGCAGTGGTTGATGACAGATGTTGAGAAAGTGGTTGCATGTGTGAAGGATGGATTATGGATCAAAGTCTGATTGTGACGCTCGATTATGGGCAGAGCAACAGACCGGGGTATTGAGATGGACCTCTTCCATTATGGGTTCATTGACAGCACTTACTTGCGGTACTTTGCGGGTGCTATTTCGATATTTTCTCGCTGCAAAAACACAAGCTAGGAGAAAAACCGCTAGTACAATTAGCCCATTAATTATAATTAAAAATGAAAAAAGGAAATGGAAATGATAATACGGATCGTCGTCAGCCCGGACCAAGGGAATGTGAGCGGCTGCGGCGGCATAGAGCGGAAGTTGGATTCTCTGTTGCCATAAGACAAAAGGCAACTGCAACGGAAAGTAGACTCATCCAGAGGAAACTGAATGATGGGAAGTATTGGCCGATTCCCCGATGAATGAGGTGAGGGGTGCGGATTTTCTCAAGAAGTGCTTTTTCAGGAATGGTGAGGTTGATAGCTGGTAATTCGTAAGTCCAGTTTGTGTTCAGGATTTGGGACAGGTCCGCAAATGGTTGAATGGTATGTTGGGTCATTATGTCAAGAATTAATTTGTCTGTTTTGGTCCAAGCTGCGGGCAAAATATGATGATGTCCTCTTGGCCGACATGGATGAAGGGCAGGGAAAGGTGGATTTTATGATTTCTCTTGCGCCCGCTCTCAATGAGCACTGACAGTTCAATGTTATGTGGAGACTACCTGCGGAGGGTGGGTTGTGAACGTGACGGAGGGTGGTTTTTCCGTCTTTTATGCAGATAATAGAAGTGTCAGTTGGAGGATTGGTAATTACGAAGGTTGAGGAGTCAATTTGGGTAACCAAAAGTTCCGTTGATGGTGTGCATTCGAGTAGAAAAGCTTGATTTAGATTCTCAATTGTTGAGCTTAGGAAAAGCCTTCGAGGGCAGGAAACTCCACGTAGTAGGTCGTTTTGGAATTGGGGAATGAAGCACAATCCTTCAGACGGATTGCAAACATTTTTGTTGTGACCTGAAATGGGAATTACATCTTTGCCATTAGTTGCCAAGTAAGTTGGCTCCAATCGAACTGTACAAATCGTCTCCTGCCAACGAAATGGTGTTGGAATTAAGTGGAATAGTTTCCAGGGGAGTTCCTCTTGAATAGGCACGTTGATTTTGATGATAACTCTGTCTTCTGCAAACATGCAGTTGACAATTGGGAATTTGTAATATTTGCTGATTTGCGTTGTGGGGATTGATAGTCGATGTCCATGAGAATTGGCCTCTTTTTCTAAGTTATGTAGGTCAGTTGTGAGTGTGTTGGTTTGGATTAGTGTTGTTGGTAACAAATGAGATTGGCATTGTTGCAGAATGTTTAAGTATTTCATTACATCAATTGTCCATTGAAGATGTTGAAGAGTTTGAACTAAGATGATAGCATTTTTCGAAGATTTGGTTTCGAGTCTCTCCATAACTGAACTGGTTTCTTTGTTGATTTTCGTTTGGGTGATAACGATTTCGTCTATTTTTTGTTTTTTGAATTTCATGTTTTTGGCTACGTTGGAATTTAGTTGGACAAATTCTTTTTGAATAGAAATGATATTTGAATGGTCTTGGATGATTGATGTTTTAATGTTTTCCATATAACCTTTGATGCCGTCGTCGTCAGTGTAGAGATCGTCCATGTCGTCCTTAGTGACGACGTCGCAACAAAATGATAGAAAATGCCCGACAAACGAAAAGCGTCGGTTTCGGGTATTACTTGTACTGCAGTTTTGTGAACATTCGGCCAAGGATGCGGTTTCACGAATTTTTCGGGGAAGGAGGGAATTTGTTTCAGTTTGTTCGGATGAGATAAAGAGGGAATCTTCAACGTAGAGAAGAGTGTTTCTTATTGATTGGAGTTGGGCAACAATGGTATTGTAGACGACACATTCCGGCGAAGTGTGGTTAATTTGGCAGTTAGTTTGTAAGATTGTGTCAGCGTGGTGGAATTGCGGCTTTTCGAACTTAAAATCATAAATGAGGGGCAACGACGCCTGGTGGATAATAATGGGGGAGATGGGACGTGCAAATACTCCCGTTGTAATCTTGATGGGGTGGGTGGTGTTGATGTTGGCCATTACCGAAAATGCATAGAGGATAAAAATGACAATTGATTTCATCTGAAAAATAAGAAAAGTAAGGGGTCGATTATACTTCCGTAGGTTGGCGTCTTGTCATAGAACGTGTAACGGGACGATGAGGAGGGTGTGTGTTGGGGGATGTGGGAGGTGATTGGGGATTATTGTTTTGGGAAGGTGTTGTGTCGTGTGTCATTTGGTGAATATTCTCTTGTTCGTCTTCACTAAAATCTTCCTCACTTGCTGAATCTTGTTCAACTTCTCTTTGAGGGCTGGGCCTCATCAGGCTAACGTGAGAGACTCTAAACTTTCGTTGGCGACCCACCGTTGTAAGACGTTGCACCTTGTAGGATACTGGGGTTAACTTCTCACATACTTTGAAGGGACCTTTGTAGTTGCTTTGCAATTTATCGCTTAAACCGCGTTTTCGAGTAGGAATGAAGACTCGGACTAAATCACCGATGTTATAATCTACATGGCGATGACTCTTATCGTATCGTTTCTTCGATTTTTCCTGAGCTATTTTGATGTTCCTTAAGGCTATTTCCCTGGATTTATGGAGTTTGTCGATCTGGTGCATACGGTCTTCTGGCACTGTTGGAGGACTGATAGTGACATCTAAGGGAAGGAGGGGAGTTTTTCCAAACATCATGTAAAAGGGAGTGTAGCCTGTAGATTGATGAATTGTTGTATTGTAAGCAAAGGTAATCTCATCAATTATTGAGTCCCATTGCTTATGGTCATTGTCTTTGACATACATTGACATCATTGTGGCGAATACCCGATTCGCTCTTTCTACCTGTCCGTTGGCAGCTGGATGAAAGGGACTGATTACTTTTTTGTTTATGCCGAGCTGTTTAACTAGGCTATTCAATATGCATGAGACAAACTCACAGCCTAAATCTGTTTGGAGCACCTTAAAGCAGCCAAAATTTGTGATGACGGTATGTAGAAGGAACTCAGCCACTTCTTCACTTTCCTTCGTTGGAATGGCTTTTGTGACGCACATTTTGGAGAGATATTCCGTTGCCACGACAAGGTAGCGGTTCCCGCTCTCGCTTATTGGGAAGGGGACACACAAGTCCATGCTGATTCTTTCAAAAAGAGAGTTAATGGGGATGCTGTTCAAAAAACCTGCAGTTGCTGTGCTGGAGGATTTCCTAGATTGACAGTTTTGACATGATAAAATGTAATGGAGGACATCTTGGCGGATTGTGGGCCAAAAATACTTTTCTTTAATTTTGTGCAATGTTTTAGTGTAACCTAAATGTCCTGATAATGGATGATCATGATATTGTTCCAATATAATGGTTTTCATGTGGTTGGGAACCACAAACTGTTTATTTGTTTCTAGGGGTTTTTGGAAATTCAAAATATTGTCTTCAATAAAATAATTGCAAACGATGCGTTTTTCGCGTCTGTTGAGTGAGTCTTGATTTTCTCTCAAAAGTAGCTTCAAATGCGAAAGTTTTGGATCAGTTTTCTGGATGTCACTAATTTTCTCGATGGGAAGAAAATTAATAGGAATGATTTCTTCGGGTAGGCAATTATCTTGTTCCTCTTCTCCGGATTGTAAAGGCAAGGGTGCTCGAGATAAGTAATCAGGCGCTACGTGACTTCGACCACTTTTGTACATCAATGAATATTGATAGAGCTGTAATTTTATTGCAAATCTTGCAAGACGGGCGGTTGGATCGGTGATGTTGTTGAGAAAACATAATGCATGCGCGTCGGAGCGGATTTTGAAAGGTCTTCCGTAGCAGTATTCTCTGAATCTTCGGCATGCAAAGACGGTAGCGAGGCATTCGCGTTCCGGAGATGAATATCTACTTTCTGTGGGTGAAAGAGTTCTGGATGCGAATGCTAAAGGACGTTCACGGCCGTCTTCTATTTGTAACAAGCAAGCTCCCAGTCCGATGCCTGAGGCATCCACGTCCAAGATGAGTGATAAATCCGGGTTGTAGTGAGCGAGTCCGGTGGATTCAACGAGTTTCTTCTGTAAAGTCTTCATTGCTTGTTGTTGCTCTGGGCCCCAAGTAAAATGACTGGTGCTGTTTGACCAAAGTTGTGTAATGGGACGGGCAATTGTTGAGAAGTGCTTTACAAAACGTCTGTAATAGTTAAACAGACCGAACATCCGTGAGCTTCTTTAATTGTGGTTGGGACTGGAAAATTTTTGATGCCGTCAATCTTTGCCTGTTGCATTTGCACGCCTTCTGCGTTTATTGTATGGCCAAGGATATTGACTTCGAAGAATCCGAATTGGCTTTTCTCAGGGTTGAGGGTGAGGCCATGTTGTCTGAGTCGGGTGAACACCTTTTCTGATTTGAGCAAATGGTCGTCATAGTTTTTGGCGGGTATGATCAGGTCGTCCATGTAAATTAAAAGGCAATTGTAAATGAGGCCCTCAAAAACTGAATTCATAGCGCGTTGAAAAAAAGAAGGGGCGTTACAAAATCCAAATCCTATTGTCTATCCATAAATCGACTTCCGCTTGATTTTTATCCAAGGGAACCAATGCACGTTGAAACAGAACTCCATATCTTTCATATAGTTTTTCCTGTGCTTCTATTATAAAGAGTCCAGATCGATTTGGTCGTGGGGGAATGGTCGTTGTTACGCGAGTACTCGAATTGGGGGTTAGAGTGATAGTGGCCCTCAAGCGGCATTTGAATGGTTCTTCACTAACAATGGTTTGTAAATGGCATTGATCGGGTTGTGAATTTTTGTGCATTATAAAGGTCAATGGTGTTTGTTGTCCGATCGTGATTTCCTGGGTTTTCTAATTAATGTTGGCGTCTTGTGCCAAAAGGAAGTCGATTCCTAGGATTGTGTCATATCTAAGTCCTTTGATGATGTAGGCTTTATGGGTGGAGGTTTCTGTTCCGATTGTAATGTCCACGAAAGTCTTTCCTAAAGGAGCAATTTCATTTCCTTGCGCGGTAAGAAGTCTCATACCGACGACGGGTTCTAAATTGTCAGTGAAAACATATTGATGTCGCACTAATGTTATTCCACTCCCTGTATCAATGAGCATACTAGCGGATATGTTGTTAATTTTTCCTTCACATGTAGCAACACCAACATTTTGGACATCAATAGCGTTAACTTCTGCGTAGAGGAAGGTATCCTGTAGTTCTGCATATTGATGCTCCTCAGGGGAGGTCAGAGCACAATATTGTGAAATCATTGTTGATTCTTGTTCAATTGTTGATTCCGATTGTTGTTCTGGGTTTAGTTCAGGATCGTCAATTTGAATCTGGGTGACAAAAGAATAATCGTTTGTAGTTGTGTCCGCCTGGTCGTCACAGGTTATGATTGCATTTATTGGCGCGTCATGGATAGAAGTTGTCTGGTTGTAGATGTTTGGTTGTTGATTTTGGGGATTGAAGAATTCTTGTACTCCTTGAAGTGTCTTGTGATTTCCTGTCGCAATAAGAATTTGTTTAATAGTGTGTTCAGTGTGTGCGTTAATGGGAATGTAAATATTGGGTGGCGTTTTGTAGGGTTTGTAATTCGTGGAGTAAGGCTTCCGGAGTGGCGTAGGTTGTTAAAATGGTCTTCCCCATATAATAGGGAAGTAATCCTCTTTTCAAGTGCTCAATTTACTTCGGATTTGGCATCGCCGCATCGACTTCATCGCAGAGTTGGAGGATGTGGTAGTAATACGTCTCGATAAGTTCCTCAGCTCCTTGGGTACGCTTCAATAATTCCGCTTCGCTTCTTCTATCCTGTGCCCCTTGAGTATAGGTAGTGATCATTGCAGCTTTTAAGGCTGCCCAGGGTCTATTCGCAGCATCCTTCCAAAGATTTGTGTATCCTCTCTTAGCATCTTCCGAGAGGAAGAGGGGTAGAAATTGGGCTTTTTGGTCGTTGTTATAGCGATTTCCCTCAGCAATGAGTTCATAATTTCCTAAAAATGTTCTGATGTCTGGTTTCCGGCCTGGTTGAAATGGAGCCAAAATAGCGGAGGGCAGTAGAGCGTTAAAAGACCCCATGTTG
This sequence comes from Pogonognathellus longicornis, assembly GCA_034694085.1. NCBI lineage: Eukaryota > Metazoa > Arthropoda > Collembola > Entomobryomorpha > Tomoceridae > Pogonognathellus > Pogonognathellus longicornis. The sequence continues at coordinate 24,120 of JAQFYB010001866.1, forward strand.
TGTAAGGGTTGAAGTCTAGTGACTACCCGAAGTCGGATGACGGCCGGATGGTGCTGGAAGGTTGGTTGTGGTGGCGGGACTGGAGGGTTTGGCGGGCGCAGTGTGGTAACTATCCGATAACGGATTGGGATGGACACAAAAGGGAAATATGGAATTGGTGGTGGAGTTGGGATTCTTGGAGAATGCAGTCTGGGTCGTGTTGGGGTGCTTGTTAAGGGATTCGGTGAATTGGGTTCCGAATAGTGATCGTTTGTGGAGGGGGTGTGGTTTGAAGGCGTGTCACTATCGGAATCGAATAAAGTGATACTATTTTCTCTATATTATTGTATGGCTGTCATAGCTAGTAGTTGAGTGAAAAGTGTGGTCGAAGTCTAAGTTTAAGTCAAGAGTTGAGTTTCCCGATGAAGTAGTATGCGATTGGGAACTTCCTGCAATTTCTTGACCGCCTATATTAGGATTATGATGTGATTGGAGATAACTGTTATCTGTTTGTATGCTAAGGGTAGTTTTACGCGGGTGGTTTGTTAATTCTGGGGGAATGGAAACCTATGGAGATAAATCAAAAGATCGATTATGGGAGATTTGGTTCAAGCAAGTTGATTATCGGTATCGTGGGCTGATGCGTCCCATCGGCAGAGTGAAAAGACAGCAAGCGAGTTCAAGTACGTTAGACGTCTCAGGTGCTTTCTCACTCCCCCTCAGGCAAGACAGCTTTCACCAAGATCACAACTCTCGCCTCTCCCCGGCACCGACTTTTATCGTGGTAATTTTTCGTAGGATTGTGCTTTCTGATTTTATTATTATGTATATTTGGTTGATTGGGTTGTATTGATTATTGGTTTTATGATTGCTTTCTCGTAGACTCGATGTAGACAGAAAAGGTACATGCCGCACTTTTACTGCCAAGCGTGCGTATTAATGTGCGTTGAACAACTAACTAATTGGCCAAGAGCCAAGTTTCTCTGTTCGTATTTGTCTTTGTCAACTGAAAGTCTGTTGTTGGTAGGGGGAAGGGAAAAATCGCGTGTGTGTTGTATTGTGGTGTAGTTATGAGTGAGATTTGAAGGAATAAGAGAAAGAATTTGTTATTAAACAACGAAGATTGATTTGAGGGGCAAAGGAAAATAAAAACGCGATTGTAATGTGATTCTATTAACTGGTTGCTTATATTATTATTGATTTTAGGTTTTTTTATCAAATTTTATTGATTTTTATAGGGTTTGAGAATAAACTGTTATAATAGTAGTGAGTAATGTCTTTATATTGAAAATATTTTGGTTAAAAGAAATACTTGTTTGGACTGGCCGTTCTTATGTTGAGTGTATTAAGTTGGAAACAAATTACGTAGATTGTAAAAAAAAATGGATTTTTTTATGTATTGAATAAAAATAGAATTGCTTGATATTGAAATCAGACAGTTTTGAAAAGATTTGGATTGCATGTAGAATTATTTTGTTGAGCTTTAATGACCATCAAGGGTTAAATTGTTATTATTTGTAAACAACTGGGAATAATGGACTGAACTTTTAAGGGAATGTAAAAAAATTAGTTAGCAAAAATCGAAGGGAAAATGATTTTATTCTGACTTGTTAAGTGAGATTTAATGATTTGAAAGAAATGCGCATCAAATTATTATTGAATTAACCGTTTGAATTGCCCTTGACGCGTTAATTACCAAATTTTGTAAAAATATATATATTTGAATTATGTGAAAAAATTATTGGTATTAGTCTTAAAGAGATTGGGATTCAACTTCGTTGTTATGAAAAGAAAGAAATATTTATTAATAAGATAACCTTTTATTGAGACCGTTGTTTTGTGTTGATTCGAGTTTTGTAATTTTCTCCGAAGGTGAGAACCGGTGCGATCGAAAACTGCACGCAATACCACACCACAATTCACGATTAACAATTAAAGTCCACACAAGACGATTACAAAGTTCGTAGTAACAACAGTTCGAGAGTGACAAAAGTTGGAGAGTAACAACAGTTGGAGTTAATTTTTAATTGATTGTTGGAAACGAAAAACTTTTTTAAAATAGTTAAAGTGACAAAAACTTGAACTGGCAACTGGGTTAGCAAACGGGTAAAATACACTCCCGGGTAATGCGGCACCAATGTTGTATTTCGGGTTATTCAGAGTTTATATAAAGAGTTTATGAATTTGGTCCTGGTTCGTGTATTTATGAATTTGGATGAATAAATGAACGGATAGTAATAACATGGGAATGAGTGTTGAGCGTAAAGACAATTATTGGGAGTGAGCTGTGTGATTTATTTCAACAGAGAAACTTGACTAACTTTGAAAGTATTTTTGTGCTCATATTTATAACAAGATGATGTCATAAAATGAGAAACGATAAAGGAAATGCCGATCTCAAAACAGAATTATTTAGGTTGTGTTATGACAATTTTGAGTTACATTATAAACACTTTTACAAATATTCATGTAGGTACTTATTATTATCCTTAATATGCAAATGCCTCCAAGCAAATGGGACTCGAATGCCACAACAGCATAATAAAATGTGTCGCGTCGGCACATTTTGATGTACATTGGTGTTTCATTTTAACATTAAGACATTTTATAAATAATCATTGACACAAATATTATTGAACATTTCTAACAGTGAAAAATAAGGTAATAAAGTTCAAGAAACCTTTTCACACCTTTTAGGATTCTTTTGACAGAAGCCGAATTCTTAAGTTTCTAACAATATGTAATACATAATCAACAACTCCAAATCGATAATGTAACATTTGCGTCACAAAAGTTATATATCTAAAAGCTTCGTCTTTTGATTTGTCTTCTTTGAGCTGGCTACATAAATATTATTATTGGAAAAAAATATTGGAATCTAACTTCAAAAACCTACAGAATACTTTGAATAAGTTGTGACTTTTATTCATTGTGAGAAGATTTAATAAACGATACTACAACGACTCCTCATTTTTCGTGTAAGTATAATTTTATATCATGAAAGCTACAACAGTAAAATAAATTTAAAAAAACGCACCACAAACAACTAAATGTACTATGTACTATATTCTCATAACCTAAGTGACACACCTGACGAAGACGAAGGGTACCTTTGCAGCAGGGCAATAGTTGTACAAAACTTCGAAGTGGATACAGACCGAATTCCATTTGTGTATGATCCACGCTCGGACTGTTGTAGAATTGAGCTTAGTCTACTTCGCAAGTGCCACACCTAAATAATTTCCATTTGCATAATAATAATAATTCATACAGTTCCAGGATGAGCACTTTTCTGTTACGAAGTGCGGTGAAAAAATATTTTAGATTATGTGACTTGGTGTATCATGGACCGTTTACATTGAATAACACTACAGGCTACTTCGAAAAAGTAAAAAATAAATATAGACTATGGTATTGGTACATGTGCAACGTATTAGGTGCAATTGCTATTCCGTACTTGATTATTTTTCTGCTTGTGCAACTATTCGCAAAAGAACCTCCATACGGATTTCTATCATCCATACTAGCCATTTTCCTCCTTTCAGGCGTAATGGCTACATCGCTCTTTAATTATCAAATATTTTATTTAAAAGATTTCCTGCATGTATTGAACACTGGTCAAATTGTCGACCGAAAGTTTTCACGTAAGCTTTTAGAAATTATGTATTATACAATTATGAATATCCTCTAAAATTAAGTCTCTTAGAAAATAATTCCCCTCGAGAAATTCTACACATGCATAATTCTCCAGAACACTTCATTTGTACTTAGTCGTGAGAGAGTGAATGAACATTAGGTTACTATTAAACAAAGAAGAAAAGATTAGTACACATTATGAAGAAAAACGAACTTAAAGTGAGGCTACATTTTGCAAAATCCGGATTTTAGGTAAACGGCAGAACTTGCGAGGTTGGTGATGTGTGGGCAAACCCATTGCATTAGTTATGGCCGATAAATCGGTTTATTTTAAGTATAAACGATAAAAAAATCCAAACCACTTCAGAGGGGTGTCAAACCACCAATAATTCTCGATACAGTTTATTCCTACGGTCATAATATATCACGGTAACTAGCGCTCACTTTACCTCTTACACTGTATCACACAGAAATACTTCACAGTGTAAAGTCTATTGCCAGTAGTCTTGGAAGAAAACTGGTTATAGCTCGGCCTATAAAGTTTTAGGTGGTGTCTAAACCAAGGATCAGGTTCAACCAGCTAATCCATCAATTACGAAACCGGTTCCCGTAGCAGTGTATGGCTGGTGCGATATATGCTAATAAGATGTACGTCGAAAAAATAGGTTGAGTGTGGGTTTATAACAATATATATTTATTCGGGTAGTACTGCGTTGTGTATCTTTATGTACAGTAATGTTATAGTGTTCTTCCTTAAGAGTTCAGAGAGTGATCGGGTAGAGGTCTCCCGTATAAGTGACTGCCGGTGAGTGAGCGTCCAATCTCTCTTTTTCTCCTTTAAATATTTTCGAGGCAAATTAATTACCGCCTACTTTTACATCATTCTCTTTCCTGATTAGCTGATATTATTTCCTTGTCTCTGATTGACTGATATTATTTCCTTGTCTCTGATTGGCTGATATTATTTCCTTGTCTCTGATTGGCTGATATTATTTCCTTGTCTC